>JASDQU010711021.1:6651-18696 GCA_032191745.1 Picea mariana
CAGTATATATCATAACATTGTTTCTATGCAGGTTGCTATCGGATGTTTGTTATGAAGACTGTATGACAGTAGATGAAGACTAATGTGGTGGATATGTTCCACTGTTCATAACTATACGTTGTTGATCAAGTATTTGTGTGTTACTTGGTGTGGTAGTGAGCCATTGGATTGTAGTTATGTACTACTATGGATAGACACAGTTGTGTTCTATTTTTGTTCTAACTACCTTGAAGACTATCAGCAGATTATTGGAAATAATCATCATCCAGACGAATGATGAACAGAGATTTTCCAGACGAAAATTGGTTCAAAGCATTTACTCCTCTAGATTATAAGAATGCCTCTTGTATCACTCTATGGTGTGAGTGACTTATCCAACATCATGTATAATTACTTAGATGAAGTATGGTTTCGAGAGATGATGCAGCTGATGGTGATGGTGATGCTCATGATCTAGTCATGAGATAGTCTAGACGACTATATTGATGCTACCGGGTAAATGGTGTATTTTTGTGCTCAAAACCATTACTTGTAATACCTCCCTAGCTAAGAGGGAGTGTTAATATTATGGTAGCTGCCGGAGGTATTTACCTCCACGTGTGAACCTGACGAGAATAGAAGACTCCGGAAAGCAAGAGAAAACCCTAATGAGTTGGCTAATAACCCTAGAAGTCTTGTCGGCTCAAGAAGATAATTAATATTAGGTTATTAGCCTTCAAGAGAAGAAGTCAGCCAGAAATAATAATAATATATTGAACAGACACATATCCAAAAGGAGAAGTCGGCCCTAGCAAATCTGGTAGAACCACTATAAATACAAGGTGCCAGTTCTCATTGGACAGCCTCTCAGAATTGCAGTTCCCAGTTTGGTGCGCATTGCAGTTCCCAGTTTGGTGCGCACATGTGGAGGAGGGCTGCAGGTGCAGCGACAGCAGCAGTGAGTTTTCAGTATGAGTTTGAACTATCTCTTGGCTAGGGTTTGAACTATCTGATCAGCGATTGTTGATGAGCTATCCTTGGAGGAAGATGCGCTATACCTTGTTTGGCTATCTAGCCTAGGGTTTGCTTCTAGAGTAATTCTCAGTCAAGGTTAAGGTGCTCGGAGGGTGGCTTCGGCCTATGGTCGGGTGAAGAGAGTATGATCAATGATAAAACGAGCACACTATCTTCTATATTCTAACAAATTCAAACTATAAATTTCATACTTACATTATTCACATAAATACCTTTTACAAATTAATGATATATTACATTATAATGTAATGCATTGTTTTATATATAAAAAAGATGCCCAGTTTAATTTTTTAATAATTCTTTACACTTAAAATTTAAATTTAATATCTAAATACTAATTAAATAACATATAAACTATATGTATCTATTTATAGTGACAAATAGGTTACAAAACACCAATTTAATATAATATAGAAATTTATCATTAATTTGTTCATCAAATTGAAATATGCAGATTGAATATTATTTATAATTAATAAAATAGAATATTAATTTTTAAAATTAAAATATTTTTTTAAAAAATACTTTATTTTCCATATCTTTATATTATTCATAATATAAACTTAACTAAAACTACTATAGATATTACACTCTATCGACTCTAAGGTTAGAGTTGAAAACCTGTTAAATAATCCATGCAAATAAACGAGGCTATATAAGTAATGACCATGAGTAGACAACCCTTGAACGAGGCTATAAAAGTAATAATGATCATGAGTAGACAACCCTTGATCTAGTCTTTTTTGAGAGAAATTGTGTCGCCTGGACTGATATAAGGCTCTTGGAGATGGCCACAAGGAGACCAAGGTATACTTCAATAAAAACAGTGCCATAATTGAAGTTAAGGACCAATGGCATCGACAATCTGTCATAATACAACTTTCTACCTAACAAACTACACAAACTTGCCAAGTTGGATATAAAATATAATTAGACATGTTTGGTAGTTTCCACCACACTGCGATGTTGGATATAAAATATAATTAGACATGTTTGATAGAACACTTCACAATCTACACGGGAATTTTACATTATATAAACACTTAGATTTTAAGAAAAAAAGGATTGGAAGTTGTTGAGAGATTCTCTCAACTACTATCTCTATGTTTGGAGATAGTTGGATCTGATTTTAACTATATATACCTGTAATATTATGTGTAATAGGTGTAATAGAAATTATTATTTGTATGTATAATCCTATGTTATGGTTGCAAGTTGGATCTAAAATATAATTAGACATGTTTGGTAGTTTCCACCACACTGCGATGTTGGATATAAAATATAATTAGACATGTTTGATATAACACTTCACAATCTACACAAGCGAATTTCACATTATACGAACACCTAGATCCTGAGAAAAAAAGGATTGGAGGTTGTTGAGAGATTCTCTTAACTACTATCTCTATGTTTGGAGATAGTTGGATCTGATTCCAACTATATATATCTGTAATATTGTGTGTAATAGGTGTAATAGAAATTATTATTTATATATATAATCCTGTGTTATAGCTGCTCTCTTGAATTTTAACTCTAAGAGCATTCGAAACATGATACAATTAAAGGTACAACAAGAGTTGTACTTGAAATTTTATAATTTCTTCTATTCACAACTCTCCACTTACAACTGTACTTTCTTGTCTAAATTAATAAAAAAATGAAGTAAATGAAAATTGTATATCTTTTAAAATACAAAAGAAAAAATTTACACTTCTGAAAATTTAATCTCTATATCCTAAAACCCTCAATTAAAATGAATCTATACTAACATATAACTCCTTTTTAGAGCTTCCATTGTTTGTCCCGCGAGACAGTGCGATTGGTAAGACAGCACCTTTCTCCAAGTTTGGGAGGAGGTCTAGAGGTCAAATCCGGTTGGGTCTCCGGGACTAATATGTAATGGCTGCTATGAGCTAGTCTGGTTACTGTGATTGTAAATGATATATATCCCTAATATATATCGAGTAATTTCTATCGAAAAAAAAAAAAAGCTTCCATTGTTTACTGTTACCTCCCTCCATCATGTCCGCCATCATGTCCGCCGTCATCTCCACTGCTAGCACAACCACACGACAGCTGTAGCTCCCCTCTAGGTTGCCCGCCATGGGTTCCACTGTTGCTGCTTGTTACTCTGAGAGACTTCCAACCACAAGCATCGGACCATCTCTATCGGCACATCTCATACACCACCCACCACAAACATGAGTAGCATATCTCCAGCCACAAACCATCTGAGCTATTATATTCTCCACAGTTGGCACAGCCATGTCACAGTTGTAGCGCACCTCCAGGTGACCCACCACGAGTTCAAAAATGCCGCTTGTTAATCTCCAGCCACAAGCATCGGACCATCTATATCGGCACATCTCATACACCGCCCACCACAAACGCCACTGGGAGATCTCCAACCACATATTCGACATGTTTTGATAGACTGCCCGTCGAGAACGTGAATGCAGCCATGATGACATCACCGAAGTTTTTTTATTTTCTATGTAATTTTTTTATTCCAATTTTTAATGACAGTGTTCCAATACATTTAGACGGAGCAGTCAATTAGTTTTTTTTTTTCCTTTTTACTGTGCAATTATCATTAGAATTCGGCAACCAAATGGTGGGCTAATAACAATATTCATCATGGTTGGCTATATCCAGCATTGTGGAAAACTCTTAATCCATTTTTACTGTGCAATTTTCATTAAAATTTGATAATAAAATGGTTGGTTAAATAACAATATTTAATTGTAGTTTTGAATGCAGAGATGAATCTAACACTATGGAAAACTCTTAATCCATCTTCATCTAATTGTAAAACCTCAAACAATTAATATATGCAATTTCATCCATTCCTTTAAATTTTTTACCAGTTTCAATATTTCATTGTTTAAATTGTAGTTTTTTCTACATAGATGAATCCTGCACTGTGAAAAACCCGTAATCCATCTTAATTGTACAATCTCAAACAACTGATATATATAATTTCATTAATTCTTTTAAATTTTTAACCAATTTTTAAACAAATTTGATTAAAAAAAACACAACCCTATAAAATTTTAAAAGTATTATATTTACCAGTTTCTAAACAAATCTGATCAGAAAACACAACCCTAAAAAGTTTACAAGTATAATATTTAGACTACTCCCATTTACACTACACAATGGTCATATTTACCCTTAAATTTAAATCTACAGAGTAACATTCACCTCCAAAATATAAATTATAAACACTTATCAATATAAGTATATATTTTTTAAAATTTATAATATAATAATTTTTTATTTTTAATGTAAAATAAACAACCTAAACATCATCTTACCGTATGAAATAGATCCATAAACATCATAAACCTCTCCTTACTTTATTAAATAGATCAATAAACACCATAAACCTAACCTTACTTTATAAAATAGAACCACAATGGAAATGAATATAAAAAGTGAGATCCATAAACATCATAAACCTCTCCTTACTTTATTAAATAGATCAATAAACACCATAAACCTAACCTTACTTTATAAAATAGAACCTCAATGGAAATGAATATAAAAAGTGAGGTGAGCATCTGATCCCTCTAGAGATTAATAGCTAGATTAATAGCTATAAAGTAAATATGTATGGGGTTGGTTAGCTATTCTATGAAATGGTTTTTTTAGTTGGAATTGGGCAGTATAAATTTACAGGAATCACTATTTTTTGTTGTTCAAAATCTATTTTTGCATTCACAAATCACTATTTTTTGTTGTTTAGAATCCATTTTTGAATGCAAAATGAATTTAGCATACTGAAAAACTCTCAAACCATTTGGATTTTACAAAAATAATCACTTAAATTTAAAAATCCAACAATTTCTGACCAGATTTCGGACAAGAAAAAAAATCTTCATTCCGTATAATCATTAACCTACAACAATATATATCTACAAATACATAAACAATTTCTGATAAGTCTTCTAACAATTGGCTGTGCGCACATGTTTATATTGAAATTAGTTTAATTCCAACTCCATTCGAAAAGACACTTGTCATTGGCCTTGCTCCTCAATGGAAATGGATATAAAAACTGAGTTTGGGGAGATTGATAGATATAAAGCAAGTATGTATCTACAAATACATAAGCAATTTCTGGTAGGTCTGAGAACAATTCGGCTGTGCACACATGTTTATATTGAAATTAATTTAATTTCAACTCTACTCGAAAAGACACTTGTCATTGCCTTGCTTGTCCCAAACACAAATCAACCAACCCCATTGAAAAAGAAAACAAGTTACGCACAGGTTGCAGATAACCCAGTATACGATACATGGCAGAATAGATCCTTGAGCTTAATGCTGAGTACAGAACTTGGGTCCCGTATTATTGACATACAACACTTGCAACTAAAGGATCGTTCCAGGGCTTCCCTAAAATTTTCCCAAGTACAAGTTTAAGCTTAATTTTGATGTTGTTCCCAGGGTAATCCCTGGAAGAAAAGGTAGTGGAGGAGTTCTGCAATATGACCATGGATATATCGGAGTCATTTATTTGGAGAAGAAAGTTTGAATTAAGTAGCCAGGTGAGAGAAAGACTAAGTGTCTCGAATGGGGGATTGAAAGGCACCATTAGAAAGAGTGTCTTTAAAGTCGTCGTCCAAGGAACTCAATGGAAGTCCGCGACGAAGGCAACTGACTTGCCATTCAAGACTAACTTCACATGAAAGACACTTGTGAATTTAACACAAAATCTATCGGGAGGCTAATTAATGCCTAAAATTAACAGAGAATTGAAACACGAAGCGATGGACAATATTCATCTGTTATTTTCTTTTAATAACTAGCACAGCCACAAGTCACTTGTGGTTGTGGCTGGTGAACTCCGAAATAATTGAGCCCTGGGTATTAAATAACCGCAGAACCATGTATATTAAGCATTAAATAACCACAGAATCATATGTATTAAATAACTAACGCAGTAAGAGTTTCGGGCAAGAAAATCTCACCCAGTAAATAATAGTTGGAGTAAAAATAGTGGCTGGTAAACTTGGGCTTTTTAGAAAATGAAACTTTAATAGTGAGGAAGTTAGTGGTTGAAATCACAACCATTGATTTATTGGGAAGACTTAAGAATATTCCAACAATATTTAACCTTGTCCATACAAAACTGATTAAGTACTAAAAACATATTAAATGTGCCCATTGTCAATAGGTGTAGGCTTAATTACCGAAATGTTTTAAAAAAATAACATAAACAACTATAAATAATTGAGTATTTTAATTCTGTTAACACCATTTTTCATTTTAATTGTATGTTTAGTTTTACACAGGATAAAAATAAAACATTGGAATTTGAAATTTTTTCTTTTAAGACTTTTGCCATCTGCATCATTAATGATGAATTTAAGGTTAAGATAAATTTATGATTGGTTGGAATAAACTTTGAAGTGGTTAAGAAAAAAATTATCCAAAAAATAAGAATGATGGATTTAAGATTAAGATAGATTTAGGACTGGTTGGAATAAACTTTGAAGTGGTTAAGAAAAAAATCTATCTAATTGAAATTTAATGTTGAAATGTAATGTTTAAGGTTAAGATAGATTTATGGTTGGTTGGAATAAACTTTGAAGTGGTTAAAAGAAAAACTATTTAAAAAAAGTTTCCTTTATATCAAAAGAAAAGTTGAAATTTAATGACTCACATTTGATCTCTTTCAAACTTAATAGACAAAATTTGAAAGAGCAAGAGAAAAAACATCTTAAAAAAAGTTTATTTTTTAATAAAAAAAAAGTTGAAATTTAATACTTTACATTTAATCTCTTTCAAATTTAAAAGATAATCTATATTGTATATAAAATTAGAAAGAGCATAAGAAACAATATAAAAAAGACTAAGGTTAAGATAGATTTATGGTTTTTTCATTTTCCATTATATAGATTCATGGTTTTTTAATACTTCACATTTTAACTCTTTGAAGCTTAAAAAATAATCCATATTATAAACAAAGTTTGAAATAGCAAGACTAACCATGTAAAAAAAAATTCCGATGGATTTATGGTTGGAACAAACTTTGAAAAGGCTAAGAGAAAGATTCCGATGGATTTGTGATTGGAACAAACTTTGAAAAGGCTAAGAGAAAAAACTATTCAAAGCATCATTTTCCATCAAAAGGTCATTGAAATTCAATGCTTGGCATTTGATCTCTTTGAAGTTTAAAAGATGATCTATATATTGTAGACAAAGCAAAGTTTGAAGTAGCAAGACGAGCCATCTAAAAAGCGTGCAGCCAGATTGAAACAATTTTGATTCCATTGTGATTTATATGTGAAGATAGTTTATACGTTTATTATTTATATTTATAACTATTATGTATATGTATATTTATATTTTTTATTTTTGAAATTTTTTTCTTTAACTTATTATTAATTTTTATTTATTTTTATTTTACTATAGTTTATATTTCAAAATAATATATTTTTTTATTGACAATATGATTCAATTATAATCTGCAATCACTTTTCAATCCAAAACAAAGACATCTATTTATATTACTCAAAATTTGAATCACAATTCTCAGAAAAATGTAAGATTTGAGCATTAGAGGGTATTGCTATGTATAAGCCAATTTTGTAACAAAGGCATCTATTTATATTACCCAAAATTTGAATCACAATTCTCAAAAAATGTAAGATTTGAGCATTAGAGGGTAGTGCTATGTATAAGCCAATTTTGTAATGATTTAGGGAAAAAAAAAAATTAAACCATTTCAAAACACAGTTTATCATGTTGGCTTTCCAATCCAAAACAAAGGCATTTATTTATAATACCCAAAATTTGGATAAAAATTCTTTATAATACCTAAAATTTGGATCACAATTCTCAGAGGGTAGTGCTATGTCTAAGTCAATTTTGGAATGATTTAAGAAAAAAATTAAACCATTTCAAAACACAGCTTATTATCTGTAATAAGCAATATGTTGAATCTCTAAGAAAAGAAAACCATAATTTACAAGTTTTTATGGAAATATATCTAAGTAACACATAGAAGTAAAGCATATATATATTTAACTTGACATCTTAACTCCAAGCATAATGTATATTTTACTTTATTTGTGCAAGTTTGATTCTACTGTAATCTGAAAAAGGCATTCATTCACAATACAAGAAAACTTAACTCCAAGCAGAATGTATATTTAAAAAAAAGGCATTCATTCACAATACAATGTATATTTAAAAAAAAAAAAAAAAAATCACAATACAAGAAAACTTAGAAATGTTGGATCACAATTCTCAGAAAAACGTTAGATTTAGCACTCACGATTAGGCTATGCATAAAACAATATTGTAATGATTTAGGCCAAAATTGAATAATAAAACTTTTTATAAACAGTTTATCATGTGAGGAGTTTGTAATCTGTAAAGTTTATCATGTGAAGAGTTTGTAATATGTATGGAAAAGAAGAAGAGAGAACCAATTTTTCAAGAATTTTATGAAGTTAGACAAGCCATAAGCTCATATAAACTGAAACAGCAACACAGAATATAAATTGAAACAGCAACACAGAAACAAGTAGATCCATTTTAACTCCACTTTATCCTTGAATTTATCTAAAAACCTCGAGGTGCAGACTTCAATGTATTTGTTATAGAGATTAATAAATCTAAGAAATGCTAATCACAAGAGAATCCAAAGAAAGAAAGCAATGGAGGAAACACACAACTTGATTTACCCAGCGTGGAGCAAATTTCTATTAAATTTCCAGTATCATTTTTCCAAATGTGATTATATACTTGCCATACATTGAAAACCAGATAGATAGACAGTACAAATTTTGTGAAAAAACCTGCGTGTACATTCTTATAAAACCATGGAAGACTCCTCATGGTTAACCAAGCCCAGACAAATCTACAGCGAGTTGAATTCGTACCTTACGCAAAAGTCTGTAGCCTCCAAAATGTTTTCGGAACCTCGCTATACCAAGAAAGCTGCTCCTTTTTCCCAAATGCATTCATGGTCTCTGAATGTATTTATATAACCAAAACAACAATGACCTTGAAAAATTGCCAAAATTGGAGCAGCAAAACATTACAATTGACTGGAGTTCCACCATGTAAAATATTTGGCGAAAAGTCAGGTGCTTTAGAAGAAGAATAAACAAAATAACAAAGGGCAGGATCGGCTATGTTTAGCCTTTACAATGGAATGTCCTGCAAGTAAAAATGTAATGTATTCTAGAAGCTTTTTTATCACTCATGCCACTTCATAGATAACCCGGGTACAATAAACTGTAGATCAATCACTTAACGTACTACAATCAGCCACTCAACAAACAAATATTAGATTAGCATTCTTTTCCATCGAACTCTAACTAGATCGTAGTAAGCAACCCGAAATTACAAAACCAGAAACTATAATGAGGCCGATCAATCAAGTAAAACCTAAGTCTTGTTTGAATCAAACAACGATTCAACTAATAAAAATAGGAACACGGTTGCATGAAGGGCTTAGGGCACAAAAGAGTTATTAGTAAGCCCAAAACAAATCCCCATAAGAAAATTGCCAGAGATGAAATGGATTCAAAGCAAAACAAATTATATAAACAAGTTGCAGCAAGTGATGGTGAGGATAAGTGGAGCTCCCTTCAATCCAAGGAATGCGTGTCCAGTGACAATACATCTCCTGCGTCATGCACACCACTATCCTGTCATGGAGATAGATTGATTGATTCAGGCTGCTGGAAAGTCACGGACAGGGCAGTCGAATGCATGAATCAGCAGCTGAACCACCGCCGCACAAGCTTTGGTTGGACTGAAGGGAGCTCCAACACACCCAAACCTTATCCACAAATATTAACAAGAGCCTTACATAGGCTATAAGTTACAGTCATACATACCTTCTCAGAATCTCAAAAAATAAAGAAAGTATGAGCATCCTCACCCATCGTCATACCTGCTAAAAAAAAAACCAGGGCAAAAAGGCCATCAAGAACCTTTTCAAAATAAGTAAAACCACAACACGCGACCCAATGCAATCCTTGGCTTCACATCCCAACTCCCAGATCAGCTCCACATCCAAGGGAGAGAATAAAATGTGGGGGCACCATGAATAAACAGCAGCCAAACCCTAAAACTTCCAAACCCTAAAATAAAAAAGAAAAAAATCCCACGTACTTACTAAATCTGCTCACCTTACGAGCCGGGGATGAGATCTATCATAGATCTCTGCCTCAAAATAGAAATCCCGCATGCATAAAGACGAGCATCCGACTGAAGATCTGATTAAAACGAAACCCAAGTCTGCGTTAATATTCCCCTCCAATGTCTATACCTAAAGAGGATAGCCCCTATCCATCTATATATATATATATATATATATATATCCCTTTCAATATATTATTATATATAATATATATATATATATTATATATCCACCACAGAAGTCTACCTTCCTTTCTCTTTCACCTTCCCACCATTCACGACTGTAAATAAATCCAAGTAAGACTGGTGAATGGATTGAAAAAACAAGCCAGTGGAAACCAAAGCAAGCAAGGTAAAGAGCCGAGTGGGAAGTCACGTGTATATAAGGAAAAATGCGCTCCCAAAATTTAAAAAAAAAAGCCAAGGACGTTTTAGAATTGACAGCACTTGTGAATTAAATTACTATTCCTGGCCTTGGTTGGTGTGTGTCCCCACCCGTGTTAGAAGAAAAGGAATCTATTCAAAGGCAAAATACTGTTCCTTCGTCATGCATGTAGCACGCTTCCCAAGCCTCCTGTATATATCAACGGTTGGATTGCAGGTCTTCCAGTTACAAATCTCAAGTTGCGGACTGAGCTGTATTTAATGCGATCACTTCCCTGTCCTCGCCTCGGAAAGAACAAATCTATTAATCTATTTGTCCTGTTCTCCACTCAGAGTTCTTGGACTCATGCATGTCGTCCTCGCCCAAAATTAAAAACTTTCTGTCCCTAAAGTATAGTGTGCATGTATTTATATCTATTTATCCACGCCAATCCTGTTGTCCCACATGTATCCTGTATCTTTGTTACTTTCTATATACAGGAATGGTAATAAATAAATGAATTTCTGAGATTCTTATTTCATGGACGCCATTGGAATTTCTTACCTCTCTGTTCTTCAGAAAATTCAATTGTTTTGTACGGCTGTTCGTAGATCTCGCTTTGCCTTCACATGCAGAGAAGTACACATGTTGACTAAATTAAGCAGGTGCTCTAAATTAATTTTATTATGCTAACAAATATTAGTTTTCTTCCAGGTTCATCGAATCTACTTTTTTTCTCGCATGCAATTATGAGGTTTGGAGAGCTTCCCCGTAGCCTCCTTCTCCTAATTTTTATTATTGTATTTAATTTTATAATTATTATTATTATTATTAATTTTTATAATATTATTATTAGTTTTATGGTGATAAGACGTTATGATTTTTTTATTATCTTGAAGTCCTTGTGCCAGCTTTTCTCACAACCTTTCGTTTTCATATTGTATGGTTTAGGCGGGCGGCCTATTCTGCCGAAATAAATTTATTTACAAGTCATTTGGTGACATGCTCCTTTCTTCTAAATTTTATCATTGTTATTTTTTTTAATTAAAAATTTTAAATTATTTTAAAATATTTCAAGACTCTTTCCTTTAATGGTTTCTACATCTTATTATTATTCATTTAGTTTAAATTTTTACAATATTAAGATATATTTAATAGACCTTGAATGTTTTGGAATATTTCTTCATGATTTATTGATGATAAAGCTTTGGGAATCAAGAGAGTCAAACCAATTGAGCTAATTTTCTAAGCTAATAAACTTTGAATGCTAATTGAATTTGATTTAAATAATTAAGAGAAATTATTGTTATCCTTTCTATTTAAATTCAATTCTTATAGATAATTTGTAACATAATAAACTTGAATTATCTTAAAACTAGATCTCTTCTAACCTTTAACTTTTTAAAATAGATACTTCATAATTTGTTTTTAATAAATAAAGAATTAACATTCATTATTTATTTTTTTATAAGTATTTTTTTTTAAATAAAAACTTTAAA
>JASDQU010711022.1:14954-25826 GCA_032191745.1 Picea mariana
ACCTATTAGTTAATATTTATTATACCCTTATCATTATTAATTAATATTTACCTATGAGCTATCCTATTTAACTAAAAGTTATTTAAATAACTTAACTAAAAGTAGTTGAAACTACTCAAAACTACTTTGGCGAATAAAAGGAGAATTGAAAGGACAAGCAAAAGGGGGAGAGAGATAGAAGAAAAAAATATTATAAGGTTTGATCTTTCTCTAGAGTGAGATTACATTATTATTTAATTAATTTCTGAAACACTTAAAAATTAAGAACGTCTTGTTGATAACAGGGTCTTACTGAAGGTGGAAATAAGAATGATCAATAAACATTGATAGTTGACATGATTCATAAGGTTGATCATCTGTTTTTGATAGTCTATAAATTCTTATTGGATTTTTGAATTAATTTTCAGTGCTAATTAGGAATTCTGTGCAGAGTCAAAGCAGTGACATATTGTGGCTTGTTGATCTAGTTATTTTTCAGTCTTGGTTTTACCTAGAAGACACCAATCATCTCTGTGTGATATAACCTTTAACTTCTAAGTATTTTTTCTGGTCCTTACCCCTTTTGGGGTATGAAGAAGGTTTTTGGCTGTATTTCAGAACTAAATAAACAAAATCATTTGATGTTTTTTAGGTCTCATTTTGGATTACATGTGTGATCCCGATTTCAGATTTTCTGTTTTATAACTGTTCATAAAATCTATTATAATTTTCTGATATAATTTTTTTATTTTATTTTCTTGTCATAACACAACATAAAGCACAACATTATTCTAGAGAACATATTTCTTGAATATTAATTGATATTTTTGCATAAAGGATATAAACATAGAGTAATATTCCTAAATATCTTTCCTCTTCCCAACAAGATTTGGAAATCTTGGTATTTGTTGGCACAGGGGCAGACCCAGGGTTCAGCTCCAAGAGCGCACCAACAAACCCTAGCTACTGGCCCTTTCGGAAACACCTGCAAAGCAGATGAAGTCTCACCCGAAGAAGCTATGAGGGGGTTGCAGGACATAGATGTCTACAACTAGGGGAATATCAAGTGGATCTATTACAATAACAATATAGCATGCATCTATCATTCAACAAGCTAGATCTATCCTTCACAACTATAAGTTCGATCTAATACAATAAGGAAGGTAACAATATAACAACAACATAGATCAAAGCATCAATCATACACACAACAACATATGTACGTGGTTCACCCTCTCTCTAGGGATACATCCACATAACTGTGCTATATTATATTGAGAAAAGCATACAGTTCTTGTCTACGCTCTTAGCTGGAAAATCTTCTTTCTCTTCTCTCTTTCTCTCCCCTCCCTGCACACCCAGCTACAGGACTTGACCTTTGCACACAACAAAATATCTTACAATACCAGAAGGCTTCCTCTCTCTCAACACTTCTCTCTCTCAATACAATGATCCCTCTCTCAATACTATAGCTAGATCAACAAAAATATTGTACTGCAGAATTACCAACCAAACCTAGGCCCTTTAGACCTCTATTTATACATTAAAACACCCCACCGACAACCTTAGGCTGAAACCTAGGTGCCAAAACCCTAAAAGACCAAAACCCTAGGTCAACTTGATCCACTTTTTTCGAGCTTCGCCAACCTGTATTTCCTTCCTTCTTGAGCGGTGCTCCAAAGCATCCAACGGTGGATTTTTCCACTTGCTGAGTTTTCCACAATCCATATTCCGCACTAATATGTCATGCTTGATCTCCTCATCGAACGGCTTGCATTTCCTTGCTTCACTCCATCTTTTATGCTCTTTTGCTTACTTCGACCCAGTGACAGTCATTGTGTCTCCCGCAAAGTTCACTTTTCACCTTTTCTTCCTTGTTCTTCTCTTCCTTCCATAACCAAGGGCCAATAGGTCCCCAACACTCACCTTTGACTTGTCCCGAGGAACTTCATATTTGATCCTTCTATTTTGCTTCGACTTTGGACTGCACAGGGCAGCCTTGGTTTCTGCTTTATGCCTCCTCTCCCTCCTTGTGTAGACTGCCTTTTCCGTGTCTGGTACCTAGTTTCAATTGCACTTGGTACTTAGACCCTTTTTCTCATGCTTTTGCTGAGAGATGCGAGGCATCTGGTCATCATAGTACAACTTCAGTCGACTCCCATTCACTAATCCTTCCTTCCATTTTCCCTTCAATGTTTTCAGTTGTCAACTCCTCCTTCTGTAACATAAGCAATCTCATATGGTCCAAGCCAATGCATTTTGAACTTCCCTGGGTGTCTTATAAACTTACTGTCGTACATAAATACTAAATCACCTTGCTTGAGTGCCTTCTTCTTGATGTGCCTATCATGATATGCCTTCTCTCGTTCTTTCTGAACTTGTTAGTGGAATCCTGCAATGAATGTGTCTTCTTCCAGTTCAACCAACTAGGTGAGCCTTTTCTGAACAACACCAGTGTCATCCATACCTGTAAAAGTAGAAATTCTTAAGCTTGGTACCAAGTATTCCATCGGAACAACAACTTCGATACCATAAATGAACTTGAAAGGAGTTTGCATTGTTAATTTCTTGCAACTGGTTTGGTAGGCCCATAGTACTGCAGGTACTCTTAAGTCCTAGTCATCCTTATTCACAATGCAAATCTTCATTGATGTTGTCTCCAAAATCTTATTGAATGCTTCAATTGTTCCATTTTCTTGTGGATGGTAAGGTGTACTCTTCTGATGGTGGACTGCAAATTCTTCAGTCAGGGCTTCAACTATATTATTGATGAAATGTGTGCCTTGATCACTCATAAGGATCTTGGGGCATCCAAACCTGGTTATTATGTCATCAAATATAAAATGCACAGTTGTAGTTGCACTATAGTATTTAACTTCTTTGGCTTCGGCCCATCTAGTTAAGTATTCTGTCGCAGTAATGATATACCTTGCTCCTGTGCGTTTTCCTGGTGGGTTTATAGGTCCCACGAAGTCAATGGCCCACTTTTCAAATGTTTGTAGGTTCATCTATGGTGCTAATGGAATTTCATATAGTCTGGATGGTTTCCCAACTCTCTGGCACACATCACAGGCTCTAGCATAATCCTTAGCATCTCTCTGTAGGTAGGCCACCAAAGGCCAGCTCTCAGGACCTTCTGCGCAGTTTCTCTCCCCGCATAGTGTCCTCTTGTGATGCCTTCATGAGCTTCTACAAGGATCAATGGTCGCTATGTCTCCATAACACATATTCTTAGTATCTCATCAGGTCCCAGTTTGTATAGTTGACCAGCTATAAGTGAAAAGTCTGCAACGCACACCACTAGCTGTTTCTTCTGGGGAATTGTATACTCATTAGGTGCCATTCTTGTTGACAGTAACTGTACAATGTATGTGAAGTGGTCATCAATATTTCTATTGGCAAGTAGTTGTGCGTCCGACAATGTATCCTCCAAACTGGTGGGTTCTTATCCATGTTCCAACCTCGACAGGTGGTCAAGGCCCTTGTTCATTCTTCCTGGCTTAATTATGATTTCAAAATCATATTCTTGAAATAACAGAAGCCATCTGCATATCCACCCCCCCCAACACTGGCTTGTTGACTAGATATTTTAGCGCAGAGTGATCTGTAAACATTTTAAAGTGTCCTCCCAAAAAGTAGTGGAATAATTTTTGCAATGCATACACCATGGCTAATCCTTCCATCTCGATAGTGGTGTAGTTGATCTCCATTGTAGATAGATTCTTGCTAGCAAAATATAACAGATGGTCGATCTCCCCTTCTCCCGGTAGTGCTAGTACTGCTCCCAATGCAATAGAAGATACATCGACATACACATGAAACTCTTTGCTCTAATCTGGGAAAACCAGACTGGGCACAGTGACCATCTTCTGTTTCAGTGTGTCGAATCTCTGCTGGCATTCATCTGTCCAGCCAAACTGACAGTCCTTATTCAACAGATTCTCCATCGGTGCTGTGATTTGGGCATAACCTTTAATGAATTTCCTGTAATAGCTAGTATGTCCTAGCACAGTGCGTAGTTGTTTGACTGAAGTAGGAGGTGGAAAATCAACTATGATTGCAATTTTAGATGGATCAACCAACAATCCCTGATTTCATACAATATGGCCTAATAACACTCCAAATGGTGAGAAGAAGATGCACTTATTCAGATTCAAAGCAATTTGACACTGCCTATATTTATCCAACATTAGCCTTAGACATTCAATATGATTTTTCAACAAACTAAACACAGTCCAGTCATCAAAATAAGCTTCTAAAAACTTATGCAAAAAATCTTTGAATGCTTTGGCCACCACCCTAGAAAAGATTGCTGGGGCATTCTTCAGTCCGAATGGCATCACTATGTATTTGTAGGATCCCCATTCTGTGGCAAACATAGTATTGTGGCGGTCCTCCTTGGAAATCTGGATCTGATGGTATCCTGAAAATCCATTTGTAAAAGAATATACTTCTTGGCCTCCCACGTTGTCTAATACTTCATCAATGAATGGTGTAGGGAAAGGGTCATGCAGACAGGCATCATTCAACTTCCTGAGGTCCACACATATCCTGATTTCGCTTGTCTTCTTGTCTTGTACGACCATAGGGCTGATCCACTCTGATTCTTCGACAGGTTCAATAATCCTTGCTTCCAGCATTCTATCGAGCTCAATCTTCACTTTTTCCTTGTATTTCAGATTCAATCTATAGGGTCTTTTCTTGACTGGCTTTGCACCTGGTTTCAAAGGGATCCTCATTTCTCCCATAGGACCTTTGATACCCTTCATATCAGTGAACCTGGTCGGAAAAAAGTCCTGATATTCGTGCAGTAACTCTGTAATCTTGTCAATGGTAGCAACATCCCAATAATCTCTGACATTGGCAAGCTTCAGTGTCTCCTTTGTCCCAATATTGACTTTTTTAATCTTGATTGGCTGACCAATAAATGGTAGCTCAACTCCTGGTCCTTCCACATTTCTTTGGCCTTCTGTTTCAGTAATTTTTACCTTCCTGGGATAATCATCGTCATCTGCATTGATGTTGTAGCAACTCTGCAATTTCTGGAAAGACACAGTCCATTCGTCCTCTTCTTGTTCCATAGGGAGGCTAGATACTTCCTTGAATACCTTCTTTCTCACAATCTATAATGCTTGGTATATTGAAGGATATTCACTTTCAAATAAAAAGGTGGTTACAAAGTTCTGAATCATACCTTCCCAATCTGTAGTGACGAGGCACAACTCCGCTTGAAGGTACCAGTTGATAGGGGCCGTGTCTAGTCTGTGATGTTGTTTTTATGTGTCCCCCACCATCTTGCTGGTGTGGCTTTCAGGGCCTCATCCATTGCCAACAATCTCTGTTTTATTGGTACACTTGTTTCAAAATCTGATAGGAAGGCTTCTAAAGGGTTCAGACCATCAAATGTGGGTAAGTTACTCACTGTTGTGTTGATCCAATGAACTTCTTTGGTTAATCTAGCACATCTTCTGGTAGATAATTCATACATCTCATTCTTCTAGTTTTCTATCACTTCTTCTAAATCTAATGAACATGCGCTGTCACTTTACCATCTTAGATTCCCATCGGCTATAGGGATGATGTAATCTTGCTGTCTGGATGTTAGTTTGTAGATGTTTTCCAATTTGGATACATGATCTTATTCTCTGATGGGCTTTGTGTATCGTGGACCTTCATCTGGATCTAAGGGTGTAATGACCCTAAGGCCATCTCTTTCAAATGTCATACATCTTTTCTTCAAATCAACAACAGTGGAATTGTTGAAGGCCCAATCTATTCCTAGTAATGCAGGGTAAGGGAAGCTATCATCAACAATTTCAATTATCTCAAAATATGCAAAGGTTCTAACTCCATCAAAGTCCACAGGGACATGCTCCAATCGTCCGAATGGGCTGACAGCTTGCTGATTATCCATCCTAAGTATGATAGGGGAATAGATCAACCTCGGTTTTCCCATTAGTGCCCAAGTTTTCTTTGTCATGACATTGACCTCTGACCTTAAGTCGAGGACCACATAGTCTATATCATACTCTCCTATTTGAGCATTCAAATGTAATTCTTTATTTGTCCTTCTCTTCTTACCAATTTGGTGTACTGCCCTATTCAGTAAGGGGTCTATCTTCCCTAGCTCATACTGCCTGATTAAGTTTTGTAGTTCTTGCACAACGTTCTCATCCTGAATTAACTTAAGACAGGTGTATAAGAATTCGGTGAGCTTACTTACCTCTTTTCCTTGCTTCGGTGAAACCAACTGATCAAATGCCTGAGGCATCCCATATTCTCTTATTTCTGGTCATGTTTTTGATGAAGACCCTTGGTCTCTCTTGAACTCTTACCTTGCTTTCTCGAAGATTTGTCTTTCTTTCTTTGCATCAAAAGCCTGCGTCTTCTCCGCAACTTTCCTAATACCTGAATCTTCTGCTATCTTTCCTTGGATCATTCTATATTCTCATGTAGAAACGCCTTCTTGGGTAATAACAATGACTCTAGGGTCTGTGTCATGAGGTTCAACATAGATCAATTGCACTTGTGGTTTCTACTAGGGTCCTCGTCTTTCCTGAAGCTTGGATAGCAACACAGGGCAGTCCTCGATGACATGCTCGAAGGAGCTGCAATAACTGCAAGTGGTACAAGGGTTCTAATAGTCCCTTGCTAGATGTCCTAGATGCACACAGTTATAATAGAATATTTTTCCTCGGCCTCAGCCCATTCCTCCTTCTCATCCTCTTCCTCTGTATCCACCCCGAGGATTGAAGTTTCCTCTTCCCGGGGAGTTATACTGCGCATTGTTTCCTTCTTGATGTACTTCGCCTTGGATGTTGTATATGTGTCTTGATATTTCATGCATGAGATCATAAGCTCTGCAATCTCTATTGTCATGCCCTACTAATTTACATAATGTGCAATATAAGCTTGTGGGTGTCTGAACATATTTCTGCATGTAATAGCGCTCACCAGGGCGATGCCGATTTCTGCATACTTCGCACAAAGACAGGTTAACTTGCTTCAAGGGGCTCGGGGCTCTAGAAGCCAAGCATTCATTAAATAGAGGGAAGTGTTCCTTTTCATGTCCTTCTGATCTACATCTTACACACCAGATATCTTCTCTTTTTTCCTTCCCCTTGTCCGTCTTCATGTCTTCGACCTGTAGAGACAAACTAGTTAGCTGACTCAAGATCTGACTCATACCTGAGCTGGATTATCCCATAGGGGATGATTCAAGTTTCATGGTGATCTCCAATGCTTTTGCCTACGAAGAAATCTTCTGCTGCATCAGGGGGACTCTGATTTTTGGTAAGAGAGCAACGATGAACCATTCTTTGTTCTGCTCATCCGGGATCTTAAAGGTCAATCTTCTTGTGAGGGTCTTGAATCTCTGATCGAACTCCCAAAAAGGTTCAACTACCTTTTGCTTGATCTCTTTAAGCTCTGTAATACATTGGGACTCCGACTTAGGTTTCTTAAACTTTGCAATCAATGCATTCTTGATCTCATTTAATGGCTTAGGATGTGTGATTCCTTGGACAAGCTTCATGTACCAACTCAACGCGCGGTCTCTCAATGTAGTGCTAAACTGGTTTCTTTTAACAACTTCTTCGGTAATATTTTTAATGTTCCACATGGCCTCACACATGAACCAGTACTGATCAGGATCTTCAGATCCATATCCTCTAAATATAGGGAGCCTCATCTCATCTTCCATGGAGTTGACTAGGTTTCCTGTCTCAGTGGATGTTGAGCTGCTAGTAATAGGGCTCTGCGAACTCTAGTGATGTGGAATGTTCTAATTACTTAGCGTTTATGAAACAATAGGAGGATTGATATTACTGACTTCAGTAGCCTGCGTAGTTCCTGAGGTTTCTGTCTTGTCTCGGTGAAGTTCTTCAACTGCTTCTTCCTCTGGCCCCATGGGTTCTGAATGTTCTTCGTCTGTCAGATCTGCCTCTTCTCCACTATAGAAACCCTCTTCTCCGTAGTTTTTCTTAAATAGGTTCTCAAGGTGAACCCCTCGAAATAATCTTCCACTGCATGTATGTCCTACTTCTGTGTCGCTGTCGCTGTCTGAATTTTTGAACATTAGCCTTTTCAAATCTTCTCTATCTACCGTATCTTCAAGATGTTCTTCTCATGCAACAAAATCTTGAGTCTCAACTTCAAGACTTGTAAAAATTTTCCTCTGGGTCCTTTAAAAAAATATCTTTTAGCTTGGATGTATGACTCTACTATGTCAACAACAAACTCGATGATATACCCTCCAATGGTACTATCAAACCAATGATCTACTACTTTGGATACAACGTTGTCGACTCTTTTAACCTTTTGGATCAACGCCGATGTCCAAACTACATGAGATCTAGATCTGATCTTGAAATGGGTATCAACTAACCTAGCCAACCACTCAAACAACTCCTGATGGATTCCTCCAAACAAGATCTCATGAATGTCAGTGAAAATGTATCTTTGTAGCCAATCCTCAGTACTCAACTTAGGGTTCTTGTTTTGGGCTTCAGTGAAGTCCCTCTCTTGATCTTCTATCCAATTTTGAATCTATGTCTTCGATGGGAACCACCTTGACATACCCTCAAGAAGATTACTGTCCTGGCAACGGAACCATTTGTTGGCACAGGGGTAGACCCGGGGTTCATCTCCAAGAGCGCACCAACAAGCCCTAACTACTGGCCCTTTTGGCAACACCTGCAAAGTAGATGCAACCTCACCCGAAGCAACTATGAGGGGGTTGCAGGACAGAGATGTCTACAACCAGGGGAATATCAAGTGGATCTTTTACAATAGCAATATATCATGCATCTATCATTTAACAAGCTATATCTATCCTTCACAGCTATAAGTTTGATCTAATACAATAAGGAAGGTAACAATATAACAATGACATAGATCAAAGCATCAATCATACACACAACAACATATGTACATGGTTCACCCTCTCTCTAGGGCTACGTCCACATAACTGTGCTATATTATATTAAGGAAAACATACAGTTCTTGTCTATGCTCGTAGCTAGCATATCTTCTTTCTCTTCTCTCTTTATCTCCCCTCCTTGCACACCCAACTGTAGGACTTGACCTTCACACACAACAAAATATATTACAATACTAGAAGGCTTCCTCTCTCTCAATACAATGATCCCTCTCTCAATACTATAGCTAGATAAACAACAATATTGTACTGCAGAATTACCAACCAAACCTAGGCCCTTTAGACCTCTATTTATACATTACAACACCCCAACGACAACCTTAGGCCAAAACCTAGGTGCCAAAACCCTAAAAGACCAAAACCCTAGGTGTCTAAAACCCTAGGTCAACTTGACCCACTTTTTCTGGGCTTCACCAGCCTGTCTTTCCTTCCTTCTCACGCGGTGCTCCAAAGCATCCAACAGTGGCTTTTTATGCTTGTTGAGTTGTCCATGATCCATATTCCTTGCTGATATGTCATCCTTGATATCCTCATCCAATGAATTTCATTTCCTTGCTTCGCTCCATCTTTTCTGCTCTTTTGCTTACTTCGACCCAGTGACAGTCATTGTGTCTCCCACGAAGTTCTCTTTTCACCTTTTCTTCCTTGTTCTTCGCTTCCTTCCATAACCAAGGGCCAACAGTATTAGGATAGCCATTCCTTTTCATCAACAGTCCACAAGTGAAACTAGCTTAAGACCCAACTCTCATACCTTGACCTCATCGAGGACATGCAATGAGAAGTAGCATGGAATAGATTGCTATGATATCACTGATCCAGATTATATTGAGAATGCAATGAGATACAAACAAAACTATAGAAAATATCACTTAAATACAATGAAACCCAACTTTTATTAATGAATAGAATAACAGAATAATGTAGAACACAAACTAGCTAAAATAATGGTAGATTATCATTGAAGAGAAAGAGACGTCGGCTATGCTCATTTATAGAAATATATTACAAGAGGTCAAAATAATGGAATTTTAACATAAGGAAAGAAACCTAACAGTCCAAAACCTTAATTCTAGGAGGCAAAGCGCCAAAAGGTTTGCAGGCCCTAAGGTAGTTGGTTGATACACCAACTTCCTAGGGGTGCAAATTTTGCATATAATCTTTGTTTGGGGTGCACAATCACTCATTGAAAATATCTAAATGAGAAGTACAATATTTGGCAAGGATAGAGGGGGCGTGCCCAATTGCGGCCCCCAAATGTTCAAAAACAAATTGCTTAGGGCCTCAAAACAACCCCGAAAGTTTAGGACCCAAAAATCACAACAAAAATGACTAAGATGGCGAACCGTGATCGACCAAGATAGAGAACTATGATGGGTTAGTGTAAGAGGTGGGTGGCCACCAATATCCACCTGGATCAATCCTCCCCCCTTAGGAAGAAATGGTCCCCATTGCGTCAAGTTCTTTTAGGAGACATGGAAACTTTTGCTCAATTTGAACCCTGGTGAACCATTTTCCTTACTGAAGTAGCTTTATTTATTTGACAACCATATAGATTTGTATGTTTTACTGGTGGGTTCCCTTCATTCTTTTGTCCATGATCCAATCCACTGGATCTTGTGAAATTCATTTGGGATTAATTTTTGTAGGGGATAATTTCTCAACCACCTCCGAGGTGTCCAACAGAGGTGGGAAATATGGTCAATGGAGATCCACATTAAATAATGGGTGCAAGCCAAGGAAAGGAGGAATTCTCAATTCAAAAGCATCATAATCCACAAAATTGGTGATGGTGTAAGGCCAATATTAGAGTGTTTTGAGCTTCCCATGGGGGCTTGTGAGGCGCTCTTTCTGAAAATAAAACCACCCCTTTTCACCAACCTAAAACTTGTGAGAAATACAATGTTGGTTGTGTCACTGCTGATACTTGGCATTGATCTTCTCCAAGATATCATGAA
>JASDQU010711023.1:4220-28514 GCA_032191745.1 Picea mariana
CAGGAAAGTTGTTGAACACCGTGCGTAAGGAGCAGGCGCAAGACCCTCTGAAAGAGAGTAATTGACAAGCTCAGGAGGGATAGTTCCTTCGTAACATCTCTGAAGGAGAACACAGGAGTCTGTGTAGAAGAAGGCTTGAGCAGAGGTTGTAAGCCAAGCGTTGGAAAGGGATTTTGGAAGGAACACTTCGTCATTCCTAGGAATCTCCAAAGAGGAAGAATCAATGGTCAGGGTTCGCAGAGGATCCTCTTGAAATCCTGCCAGCCATTGGATCTCGAGGATATGCACACGGGTTAAACCTAAGCGTGCTGAGGAGGAACCCAAGAACCATCGGGATTTGGTTCATCGGGGGATCGAGGTTTATGGAGACAGGAGTTTTGTGCCTGTAGAAATCGCGATTTGTGATTTCCCGACGCAACAGGAGTCGTTGATTGTCGCAGGGACACGTGGTGTGAGATCACTATAGGAGTGTGGGGTCCAGGCACCTGGGAGCAAAGGAAAGGTGGCATCAGAAGTCGGGGATCAGGGAACCCAAAGGGGTGAGTTCTATGTTGTTCAAACTCGCGAAGTCCGAAATCCCGATAAGGGTGAAGGATGTGGTCACGTGGACCGGCAGGTCACGTGCGAAAGGAGTAGTCGGAGGGGCTAACGCCATAGCGGGAGCGCCATCACAAATCAGGAATCAGGGATTCATAGGGGGAGCAAACCTTGACAACGGAAAAGCCGATTTCCCGACAGGAGACGAGGAAGGCGTGGAGTGGATACTCCATCGGGTTTCGGGGATTTGTGAGAACTGAGTCTGTGAGCGCAGGACTCACGATCAGGTGAGTTCCGATTTCCCGATTTAAAGAAGGGAGATCACAAGAAAAGCCTGTGGGCATTGAGAACTTCTGATAGGGGTTTGAAGAGTAATTTAACTCTTCGGGCCTGAGTAAAGAAAGGTCCTGGTGGAGGCGGTCAGCCCTGAGGGGCCGAATACGTCACTTCACAAGGCATATACCATTACCTTGATTTTACTTCATTATATAGTATCTATCTAACCTTCCAGGAACTTTTTGGTGAAGGACCTTTCTAGTGGGTAGAACCTTCTAGTAAGCCTTCTTACAATTATTGCTTTCACTCTATATCCACTGCATGGGCCTTATTTAATAGATATGGCCTCAATACATAGTAACCTATCTATCTACTTAAGGAGGTTAAAGTAGGACCTTAACATGCCCTTCCCCTTATAAATATGCATTGTCCTCAAGGCCAAAGATGAGGGAATTGTTGAAGGATCTTTGTTGGTTACCATGTGGCATCCTCAAGTTGTGTATCCTTCTGCTATATAAGTACCTCTTGTATAGTGAATAGGTGGAGATGATACTCTCTTTTGTAAAGGATAGTCTCTAGCTACAACCAAATGGAACCTTCTTCACCCAATTTTGTAAATCAAGTTTGAATACAATAATTAGAGGTGAACACTTTCTTTAAGTAGGAGATGGAAGATTGGATGAATTTAGACTGGCTAGGAAACTCCAATTTATAAGCCATTGGCTCAATACATTTTAGGACCTTATAGAGGCCATAAATCTCTGGAGCAAGCTTGTGGTGGTGGTTTTATTTAAGTGAGGTCTACTTATAAGGTTGTAGATAGAGGAACACCTTATCTCCTCTATCAAAATGGCATTCAAAATGATGTTGATCAACCATATTCTTCATTCGATTTTGAGCCATAACCATATTATCCTTAAGAATGTGGAGAATTTCATCTCAATTTGTGGTGGTTTTATCGAACTATTTCACCTTAGAGGTTCCTCATAAATATGATAATACTGATGGGGGATTTTGCCCATAGACAACCTCAAAGGGAGTAATTTGAGTGGCACCATGATAAATTGTATTATACCACCATTCGAATAGAGATAGCTACTGGACTGGTAGCAAGCGCACTCCCTCGGAGCACGATCGCACTCACAGGACCTTCTTTCCTTCTTGGCCCGAAGAGCGCCAAATGCTCTTCTATCTTCCAATCGGAAGATCTACACCCACAGTTCACTTCGTGCAATCCTCCTCTCTATTACTCGGAGGATCGAAACTTCGCTGCTTCGCGAGTTCTTGTATGCTCAGTACACTCTCGACTTCCTGAGACCCGATGCGTCGGTCAATCACTGACTTTATTTTTCTGCTATTGGGATTTTTTCCCTATCACTACTCGCTACTTGTGATGCCAAGCGCTTGAGTTTCCAACCTCCGACACACGATGAGACGAAATGCCGAACTTTGCAATCTCGCTTCCTCGCGACTTCGCTACTCGCGCTACCAAATGATTCCTACCTTGACTTCTAAGACCCGAGACGCCAAACCTCTTATGGTTTACACCACCTGTCTTCCACTATCTTATGGGACCCACACTACTTATGTAGCTTTTTGAATATCGCACCTCGCTATGTCACGACTTTCATGGTGTAGGTTTTGGAGTCTCACCTTGTGAACTCCCGATATGCCGATCCACGGGTAGAACCAACGCTCCTCGTGATCCCGATCGATGGCTCCTGCTCACCCGAACTTCGAACCTTTTCCACGCCTGCACGGTAACTTCCTTGCACCTCTGCAAGATCCAATGGCCCTAGGATTCTCGCAACTTCCCCTTGGATAATTCTGACTATCCATTCTCCCTGATGTAATCCCCGAAATGAAGAGACGCTCCTTCACGGAACCCGTCACCCCACACGCAAAGTTTCATCACCTGTTCGAACACTTCCAGCACAGCCTCTCTGTGCAGTCCTTCGACAAATTCAAAGTCTTATTCCTCCTGAGATTTTTCTCGACTTCTCAATTCCTATGAGAAATTCTTGCGCGCACTCCTTGCGGCAAATCTTCAACAACTTCTAAGTGTTGAAGTCCTTCGACCCTGCGCACTCCTGCAACAACAGTCTTTCAACCCTTTGCTCAGAATCGCAACTCTCAGACTTCGTCTAGCCTGCACACGCCTTGCACGGCTTCAGTGCCAAATCTGCACTCTTCGAGGAAATGAGAACAAAAGCTTTCTCGAATTGAACCCTGCAGTCACGCACTCCTTGCGGACAAATTTAACTGCACTCCTTGCAGGAATCTTCTGGCTCACTTAGAGAAACAATTGAAACTCATTCACTCTTCCTCTCAGACTTCATTTCAACCATGAATCCCATACACAGCATGTATAAAAGCAAATGTATGGCAGGAAGCAAATATTCATAAGCATAACAACATCAACATAGAGAATAGACACATAACCATGGATTTGAATTAAAGCTTTCTTCTATTAATTCAATGTCTGTACATGGATGTTCTCTACACAATTCTCTACTTTCTCTTCTTGCTCCTGAATGAATTGATTCTGAATAATGTTACAATGTACAAAGGAGGGTGTCTATATCCGTTTTCCCTCTCGAACTCTAAAACTATCAAATCTACAATTAAATTCTATCTACCAGCATTAACTATCTATTAAATGCCTCATCTACCTAAGGATGAGAGATCATCCGCTCAAGGTCCATTACAATACAAGTGCACCGTCTCTTAAATGAATCATTTAAGATTACGCAACAATTTCAAAGTATTTCCAAAATGTGTGTTGGCTTGCCCAGCTGTCTTCCGCTCGATGTGCTGGCTCGTTTGATGTGTCGGTCAATGCTCCTGCATCATACTCCTCGGCTTGAAAATTTTCATGGGCTCCTGTCCATGAGCTCCTGCATGATCTGTCCATGCTTCTATATCATTGCTTCGCTTTCCCAGCTGGCATCTTCCACTGGGTGGTTCTTCCATTTGATCAGATATTCTAAATATTCTTTCCTTCGGGTCCTTTTACCTACTCCCTTGTCCAGTATGCATTCCATCTGCGACTTCTTTGCAACTGGTAATTGTTTTTCCCACTGGATCACTGGTTCCTCATTTCCAGCTTCTTCTTCTCCAGCCCTATATGGATATAAATCTGCAATATTAAATATCGGAGATATTCCAATGCCATCCGGAAACTCAATCTCATAAGCATTCTCTCCGAATTTATTCAGGACCTTACATGGCCCAATCTTTTTCATCTTCAGCTTGTTATATGTTCCCCTTGGGAACCTTTCCTTCCTCAGATTGGCTAGAACAAGATCCCCAAATTTGAACTGAAGTTGTCTCCGATGTTGATCCGCTCTGCGCTTATACTCCTAATTTGAGTCTATCAGTCGTTGCTTCACCTTGCCGTGAAGTTCTTTCATCGCTTCAGCGAATTCCTCTGCGCTCGCACTGCTAGTCGCAGCCTGTGCTGACTCCTTGAGTTTGGAAACTCCCTTCAGTTGTGTCCCATACACAATCTGAAATGGACTCTTGCCTGTACTCCGATTCACAGAATCATTGTATGCAAACTCTGCCTTTGGCAATATGTTGTCCCAGCTGCTATGGTGCTCTGTCACCAAGCTCCTCAGCAAATCTCCCAGACTTCTATTTACAACTTCCATCTGTCCGTCTGTCTGTGGATGATAAGCTGAACTAAATGCCAAGTTAGTTCCCAGCTTCTTCCATAGCGTCCTCCAAAAATTCCCTATGAATTTCGTATCCCTGTCCGAGACTATGCTTCTCGGCAATCCATGAAGTCGCACAATCTCTTTGAAAAACAAATTTGCAATGTGGGTCACATCGCTGGTCTTCTAGCATGGAATGAAATGTGCCATCTTTGAAAACCTGTCTACCACCACAAAGATGGAATCAACCCCTCTCCGCATCCTCGGCAAACCCAATACAAAATCCATGCTTATCGCCTCCCATGGCCTCTCTGGTATGGGCAATGGCTGATAAAAACCTGCATTCTGCTTTCTCCCCTTCGAGTGCTGACAAAGCCTGCATCTGTCAACAAATTGTTTGACATCCGCTCGCATGCCTGGCCAAAAATATGATTCTCTCAGCTTTGCAAATGTCTTATCGTGGCCAAAGTGTCATGCCAATCCACCACTGTGTTTTTCCTTCACCAAATTTTCCCTCATGGAGAAATTTGGAATACACAGTTGATTGCCTCTGAACAACAATCCCTCCTGGATCATGTAGTCTATCCATGGGCTCCGATCTCTGAGAACCGGATTCTCAGCTGCTTCATATGCTTCTGCAAATTCTGCGTCTCCTTCGTACATGTCCTTTAGATCCTCAAAACCCAATGTTTTGACTCGGAATTCCTGCAGTAACAAACATTTTCTGCTCAAAGCATCAGCGACTTTGTTAGCAGTCCCCAAAATTTGTTTGATCACAAAGGTGAAATTCTGCATGTACTCTACCCATTTTGCATGTTTCTGATTCAACTTATCATGTTGACTCACAAACTGCAATGCATGATTATCACTGTACAATACAAACTCTTTCGGGATCAAGTAATGCCTCCACTTCTTCAGCGCCTGTATGATAGCATAAAAATCTTTATCATACATGGAGTATTTCATCTTTGTTTCATCCAGCTTCTCGCTGAAATATGCGACCGGCCTATCTTCCTGACTTGAGACCGCTCCTATGGTATATCCGCTTGCATCACATTTCACCTGAAATGTCTTCTAGAAATCTGGCAACACCAACACTGGTCATTCCGTTATCTTCCACTTAAACAGATTGAAGCTCTTTTTTGCCTCTGTTGTCCAGTGAAAATTTTTATGTCGCTTCTTCACCGTGTCCATCATTGCTGCGCTAATCCCACTGAAATTTCTGATGAACTTTCCGTAGAAACTAGCCAAACCATGGAAACTTCTCACCTCGAAAACATTTCTCGGT
This sequence comes from Picea mariana, assembly GCA_032191745.1. Lineage (NCBI taxonomy): Eukaryota > Viridiplantae > Streptophyta > Pinopsida > Pinales > Pinaceae > Picea > Picea mariana. Next base: position 9,978 of record JASDQU010711023.1, read on the forward strand.
GATGGCCAATTCTTGATTACTTCCACCTTACTCGGATCCATTTTCAACTCATTTGTTGAAATAACAAAACCCAAATAAATGAGCTCTGTCTTCATAAATGAGGACTTCTTCATGTTAATCAACAACTTCTCTTGCTGTAGCTTCCTCATCACAATGGCCAAATGTTTCAAATATTCAGCCTTCGTCTTATTGTAGATCAATATATCATCCAGATATACGACTACAAATTTCCCGATGAATTCCCTCAGGACTTCATTCATCAGCCTCATGAATGTGCTCAGCGTGTTTGTCAAGCCAAACGGCATGACCAGCCATTCGTACAAACCTTCATTTGTCTTGAATGTTGTCTTCCATTCATCATCTTCTCTCATGTGAATCTGATGATATCCGCTCTTCAGATCAATTTTTAAAAAATAATTTGCCCCACTCAGGCAATCCATCAGATCATCCATTCTCGGCAGTGGAAATCTGTACCTGATGGTAATTTTGTTGATCGCTCTGGAGTCGGTGCACATTCTCCAACCTCCATCCTTCTTCGGACTAAGCACTGTTGGAACAGAACACGGACTCAAACTCTCCCTGACCAACCCTTTATTCAGCAGCTCCTGTACCTGCCTCTTGACTTCCTCATTTTCCTGTGGCGTCAATCTGTACGCGGCCTTATTCAGCAAACTGGCTCCTGGTATGAGGTCGATGTGATGACTCACACTCCTCATCGGTGGCAACGAATGAGGTAGTTCGTCCACTATGATGTCAACGAACTCTTCCAGCAGTTCCTGAATCTCATCTGGTAGATCGTCCACTCTTGTGTTAGTCAGGACAATTCTCGGTTTCCTGACCACAAAGAATTGTGGATCTTCCTCCTTCTCCATCTCTGTGAGAAGCTCCTTCCCACTCATGAGAAGTATTGTGTTGCTCACTTCCAGTTTCACCTCCTTGTCCTTTATCAGAAGTAACATATGGGTTCTTCCATCCTTCTCTAAAGTGTATGTGTTCATCCTCCCGTCATGAACCACATTTCGGTCATATTTCCATGGTCTACCCAGTAACAAATGACACACATCCATGGGGATAACATCACACAAGATCTTATCTTTATATTCCCCCATATTGATGTCAACTAAGCATTGTTTAGTGACACTCACCTGATGTCCCTTCTGTAGCCATGAGACTTTGTATGGACTCGGGTGATAGGTCGTTTCTAGCTCCAGTTTCTCCACCATCTCGGTCGAAACGAGATTATCGGTGCTTCCGCTGTCCACAATAACCTTGCACTTCCAGCCCTTGGTTTTGCATGTGGTTCTGAAAAGTCTATTCCTCTGAGCTGTGTCCTCCACCTCCTTCTCGGGTGTTAAAAGCACTTTGTGCACCGTCAGTGACCTCCCACTTCCGGTGTCTTCATTCTCGACATCACGCCTCTGTGCCTCAGCGATGTGAGCTTCTCCTCCATCTTTCTTTTTCTCTAGACACTCAAATGACTTGTGCCCATTTTTGCCACATGTAAAACATGTGATTACTCCCCCTCGGCCTCTAACTCTACCTCTGGTACGAGGAATGGTGTTTGCGTCAGCATAATCTCCTCTCTTCTCATTATGTTGTCTTCCCTGCTCAGCATATTGATGTCCTCGCTATGAGGTTCCACCCTTCTCAACCTTACCCTGAGGTTTCTTCCATTCCTCCTTGGGTTTCTGAAACTTCTCTTGGGCAACTGCCTTGCCTCTGGGCTGACTTCTACCTCGCCTTCGCTGGCTTTGCTTGTGGATCAGCTTCTCTTCGGCTTTCAGAGCCATCTGGTAAGCATCCTCCACTGTTCTGATGGTCATCATGCTTAATTCATCCTGAATTTCGTATCTCAGAACATTCAGGTATCTGGCTACCTTCTCATCGTCACTCTCTCGATGACCTGCTCGGATATTGAGCTTGTAAAAATCTTCGGTGTATTCCTTCACCGTCATCAACTTCTGCCTCAGGTTCTGCATTCTCCTGAACAGTGTGATCTGATAATCCCTTGGGATGAATTTTTCCTTCATCTTAGTAATCATTCGATCCCATCTTTTGATCTTTTGTTTACCTTTGGAACGTCTATCTGCCTGTAGCTCGTCCCACCATAATGCTTCGTGTCCCTTCAATTTGGTGAAAACATGCCTTACCTTTTTATCTTCTTCAATATCTTCATAATCGAAGTAGGTGTCAAGAGCCCTGATCCAGTCCAACAGCTCTTCTGCATCCAGGCTTCCTTCATAGACTGGAATGTCCATTTTGGTATTTGAACTCATCCAAGCGATAGCCTTAATTAACCGCTCATTGGCTGCATCTTCAGCTGCAACTTCTCCTTGGGGTTCAGCCTCAGCTTCGCCTTCGGAGTCACTAAGATCCCCTGCACCAGCTATGCGTCTTTGAGTTGTTTCCATCTCTTCGAATCTCACTCTGAGATCTCGTATCTGCCTTTCCATCTCTGGATTTCCTGTCGGCCTACCTCTTCTTCTCACCTCCTTGTCTTCTGGGTCGGGTGATTGTCTTTCTCTTCTGGACGGCATGATGAATCCTTCTCTCTTTGTTATAGAAGACAAAGAGTATAACCTGGCTCTGATACCACTTCGTAGCAAGCGCACTCCCTCAGAGCATGATCGCACTCACAGGACCTTATTTCCTTCTCAGCGCGAAGAGCGCCAAATGCTCTTCTATCTTCCAATCGGAAGATCTACACCCACAGTTCACTTCGCACAATCCTCCTCTCTATTACTCGGAGGATTGAAACTTCTCTTATTTGCGAGTTCTCATATGCTCAGTACACTCTCGACTTCCCGAGACCCGATGCGCCGGTCAATCGCTGACTTTATTTTTTCGCTATCGGGATTTTCACCCTATCGCTACTCGCTACTTGTGACGCCAAGCGCTTGAGTTTCCAACCTCCGACACGTGATGAGCCGAAATGCCAAACTTCGCGATCTTGCTTCCTTGCGACTTCGCTACTCGCGCTACCAAATGATTCCTACCTTGACTTCCGAGACGCCGAACCTCCGATGGTTTACACCACCTGTCTTCCACTATCTTCTGGGACCCACACTACTTATGTAGCTTTTGGAATATCGCACCTCACTATGTCGCAACTTTCGTGGCGTAGGTTTTGGAGCCTCACCTTGCGAACTCCCGATATGCCGATCCACGGGTAGAACCAACGCTCCTCGTGATCCCGATCGACGGCTCCTGCTCACCCGAACTTCGAACCTTTTCCACGCATGCACGGTAACTTCCTTGCACCTCTGCAAGATCCAATGGCCCTCGGATTCTCGCAACTTCCCCTTGGAGAATTTCGGCTGTCCATTCTCCCTGAAGTAATCCCCGAAATGATGAGACGCTCCTCCACGGAAACCGTCACCCCGCACGCAAAGTTTCAGCACCTGTTCAAACACTTTCAGCACAGCCTCTCTGTGCAGTCCTTCGACAAATTCAAAGGCTTATTCCTCCTGATCTTTTTCTCGACTTCTCAATTCCTATGAGAAATTCTTGCGCGCACTCCTTGCGGTAAATCTTCAACAACTTCTAAGTGTTGAAGTCCTTCGACCCTGCACACTCCTGCAACAACAGTCTTTCAAACCTTTGCTCAGAATCGCAACTCTGAGACTTCGTCTAGCCTGCGCACGCCTTGCATGGATTCAGTGCAAAATCTGCACTCTTCGAGGAAATGAGAACAAAATCTTTCTCGAATTGAACCCTGCAGTCACACACTCCTTGAGGACAAATTCAACTGCACTCCTTGCAGGAATATTCTGGCTCACTTAGAGAAACAATTGAAACTCATTCACTCTTCCTCTCAGACTTCATTTCAACCATGAATCACATACATAGCATGTATAAGAGAAAATGTATGGCAGGAAGCAAATATTCATAAGCATAACAACATCAACACAGAGAATAGACACATAACCATGGATTTGAATTAAAGCTTTCTTCTATTAATTCAATGTTTGTACATGGATGTTCTCTACATAGTTCTCTGCTTTCTCTTCTTGCTCCTAAATGAATTGATTCTAAATAATGTTACAATGTACAAAGGAGGGTGTCTATATCCGTTTTCCCTCTCAAACTCTAAAACTATCAAATCTACAATTAAATTCTATCTACCAGCATTAACTATCTATTAAATGCCTCATCTACCTAAGGACGAGAGCACATCCACTCAAGGTCCATTACAATACAAGTGCGTCGTCTCTTAAATGAATCATTTAAGATTACGCAACAATTTCAAAGTATTTCCAAACTGTGTGCTGGCTTGCCCAGCTGTCTTCCGCTCGATGTGCTGGCTCGTTTGATGTGTCGGTCGATGCTCCTGCATCATGGACCCATTGGGACACAGAGGCTTCACCTTGTTGACTAATATCTTATCACGTTTATTTAATCATGCATGTACATAACATGTGGGTCAACATTCATAACATTTGCACATCCATAGGTAGTAGCCGAAACAAAACATGTATATATATAATCGTAAAGTGTGATTACATCTTTCCAAAAAACAGATGCATATATAAAATTGGGGCTCTACTAGCCTCTTCATACATAAACATGTCAACCCACTAATATATGAGTCTAGTATAAAATGGGGTACAATTGGCTATTTAGTCCTCATTTTCACCGCCATGGTAGAAGAAAACAACCCCAACCACCTTTCGGAGAAGTTGGCGAAAGGGGTGGGAAACTCCCTCTATGTATCGCCATAGGTGTGTTGGAATCTCATTCTCTGGCATGGGGGGGAATCACATGGTCATCCCCTCTAGGTTACATTGTACTTGAAACAATTATTCAATGCTATGACCTGCTTCCCCTCTTGACAACTCCTTGTCACTTCTCATGCGGTGATCTCAACCCCATCCTTCTAGATGCTCTGATCCTACATATGCAAAAAAAAAATAATATGTGTTAGCATGGACCTACCCAAAAAAATCATATATGGAAAAAAAAAAAAAATAGAAATACATAAAAAAACCAAAAACACACTTACCCATGGGTCCCCATGCCTCGCCTGGGGGAAGCGACAACTCTAGATCCTAGAAGAAGTCAGTCCCTGCATAGGGGTATTCCAGAATGATAATGACATGGAGACACCACCATATTTTATTAATTATTTGAGATCATTATTATTTTAATGTCATTTTTACTTTAATTGACCTTGAAATCTAGTATATGCACCTTGATAGGGTTACAAGGACTTTTTTACAAAGATGGTGACATTCACTAAACTTGAGGTACCTGTTCCTAAACTGGCATATAGGGATACACTTTTCCCTGCATTTCCTGCCTTGCATTATTATCCATCCATTCTTCCAACACTATGCCTTAGGTTCGATCCCGGTTGGTTGTGACATTAGCCACTCCTTTTGCACTTCATAACTGGTTAAATAGTGTCCACCCTCCATGGGAACCCTAGTTACCACCTAGATTTCCATTCGGTGCCCGTGTTGAATTTTCCCGTAGGATCAAGATCCCTCCTTTAGCCTCGCCATGAATTGATGACTGAGCCTCATTCTTCTCTCTTTGTCTATATTATGGCCACATACCATAGGGGTTCTCAAAAATTATTTAATTTTGCTTAATGGTCACGTATGCATTTGTTGCTTATGTGATGCCTTTCGTCATTGCGCTATTGTTTTCCCATGTATCGCTTATCGCTATTGCAATAGACTTGACCATCTGCCTCTTGCATTATTTGGCCTCTATTTTGAATCCACCTACCCAGGGAGAGACCAACTGATAAGAGTGGATCTCACTTGCTTGCACCCTTTGAATTCATTTTTCTTAGGTTGGTTCCATGCACTTGGAACATAGGAGCATGTTGTTGAGCCACTTGTTCTCTCCCACCGACTACACTTTTATCTTTTTTTTGGACTCATAAAAGGACAAGAAAAAGGAAAATATCAAGCATACTTGCGTCATTATTGTGTTCTCGTTAAACCATGAAGTATACCAAGCATACTTCTATTCCTCTTTCGTTCTCATTAAACCATGAAGGAGGAAAACATACAAAAAATCGCAAAAATGAGTTGGGGGTTTTCACCATTGGTCTATTCTTAAAATGGTTGCATGAGTCGAGTCTCCCTTGAACACGACACCTATTTGAGTCCTCATCATATAGTTTGTTTTTATCTATCCTAGGATCCATCCCAATAATATGAGTCAGAGATACTCCTCCGACTAGTTACTCTTCTAGTCGTCATGGAGATTACTTCGATGCCTCCTGCATTGTTGCACTATATTTGTCTAGCTCTTGTGTATTGTTGCCAAGTAACCATTGTGTCGTGCTATATGTTCAAGGGAATTTTAGGCCTAATCTTGGGAAAATTAATTGCTTATGAAAACAATCAAATTCCAAACCATTAATTATCAATCCAGGGTGCATATGTTTATTTCAAAGTTACGATGCAAAGTCTATGCAGGTTAAAATTTCCCTTCTAACATTGGTTATCTACAATGCATTGCAATAATGTAAATCAAACCACTCTTGCAAACATGGAAGGAAATCCACACAACAAAAAAAAAATGAATAACACACTTTGGGAAAGTAAACCACACAACAAATGTTTGATCAATGAAGCAATCTACTCCATTTTACACACCCCATGACATATAGGGAAGGTATCTCTATCTATTGGAAATAAATTGGCAAAAAGGTGAATCTTAACTTGCAGGAAAGAAATCACACCACTCTTGCAGAAATGAAAGCACACTGATAGGAAAGTAAATCACTCAAGAAAGTGGTGGGTTGCTCAGGTCCCTACTCTCAACCACCTGCGGGGATCGATAAACGGTTGATTGTGCTAGTACTATGCTCTCAACCACCTATGGGGATTGTCTAGAAGCACACAACACACACGAAGATCTAATTCAAATCACTCTTGCAGGATTGAAGAAAGAAAATTATATCTATTTTACAATAAATAAATAGTTGAAGAGGACATGTTCACACACTTGCATAAATAAATAAATTGAACTAAAATATATATTCCCCGATTTCCATGCAATCATAAAACAAAGCATTTCTACTAATCTAAAACATAAAAAAATTAATTGAAACGCATACAATGATAAAACGAAATGATGTTATTGAAAATGAAACAATTACACATACCATGAAATCTCAAAGCTATAATCTACATTAACATGAGATCTCAAAGAAATATGATTTATCCCATCATAGTCTGGACAATTGCTCCAAGAGTCCCCCCCCTCCCCCAAAATGAATAAGGAACTCTATTTTTAATTGAGTTTGTCTAAAAACTAAAATAAAAAACAATAAATGCAGATCCAAAAGTTTCTCTTATGGTTATAATAATTTACTAATAAATAGAAACTAAAAATCAACTAGTAAATAATTACAAAATCTTTGTAATAATCTGAAACTAATCAAACTAATCAAACTAATCTCACCAATGGTTCCAAGATTCTCTTCTCATTTAAGAAGATTTTTTCTAATCCAAATTCATGGCATATATTGATGGTTGAAGATGGATTTTCATGGATTACAAAACTGTCCTACAGAGTAACAACAATTGTGACATCATAAGTAACAACAAATAATAAAATGACGATTTCTAAAAAAGTATGATCTGGGGTTTTGCGATATTTTGAGGATAAGATTATATTGAATTAATAATGCGTCATATGAAAAATATTAAGTACCCACTTCGTTGATCTTTAGTTATAATTGTAACAACAGTGATGATGTAGGAGTAACAAGAAGTTGCAACAAATCGTAAAAACTTAATTTCTCAAAAAGTACGATCTGGGTTGTTGAGATATTTTGAGAATAAGCATATTTTGACTTAATAAAGTCTCATACAAGAAATATAAAGTACTCACATCGTGAATCTTCATTTGTAGGAGTAACATTAGTGACAACGTAGGAGTAACAACAATGACAGTTGGTTCTGCAACAATCACAAACTAAACCACCTTTTCAATGATAAGTGAATAATATGTTACCTCTCTAATATTTAACCATAATTCAAATAAAATACTAAAGAAATGTAATGGAAAATACTTTGGTTCTAAATCTCTCATATAAGAATTAAAAATGAATAATAAACACTAATACAAGGTTATGGGTAAGCACGAAGGGATTAAAAATAGGGAAAGTGAATGTAAAAAGGATGACAACTTCCTAGCCCAACACCTAAGTCATTCATTGTTTTTTTGTTGACTTTTCGAGTCAGATATCCCTATGTTGGTTGTACTTAGTGATCCTCTGTCTTCACATCATCTCTCATTGTATGTTTCAAGTTGATTAATGGGGGATACATCAAGGCTCTCCTTCGACAAATCTCTTCCTATCCTTCAATGAATCTCTTCCCATCGACTTCAACACACTATCTAGGAGAGGGATCTAGAAACCAACTAGTACCTTCGATATTGAAATCATTAATGGTAGACCTCCTCATGATTGACAGTGGGATTACATCATTGACTCTTGATCGATTGATTCTACAAGTGTATGATTTTAGATCCTTTATTCACACTCGCTAGTTTGTACTAGGTACCTTGGGGTCCACCTTCATCATTGGTGGGTCCCCTTGCATCTGTTAATGGTGTACATTAATAATCGATAATCAAATGGTTTATACCATGCTCAACATCAACTCATATATTCACATATTGTAGATTCGTACCATCGGGGTTTGGGATGAAGAATTAAGAGTATTGTTATGTTGTCCATTTGCAGAGGTGCTTGTTCCATCCATCATAGTTAGAAGTCAGAGTGCCTAGCCTGACCAAGAAGCCAAGGAGGAGCAAGGAGCAAGGATTCAAGGGAGAATGCCATCATCAAAAAGGTATTCTTTGATGTAAGTTCTCTATTATGTTAATATATCAATGGTTTCCCCCCTTTCCCAAGACTTTCCTTTGTTATATAGTTCTTTGGAGGAGGTTTGGGAGAGCTTATAGATCTTATAGAAACCACTAGAGACTCAAATTTTATGAGTTCTGAGGCCGTTACCACGAAGATACAACTCATTCCTTGCAACTCCCTGAATCTATAAGTTTCAGGGGACATCGCTTGTTGAAAACTGTTGAGGAACGATGATCATTGTTTGTTCTCCATTATGTGTCCATCAATGATCTCCAAAAGGGCTCGGATCTTAGGTAAAACATGTATTTTGGCTTACATCTTCTCATGAAGTCCCTTTTGGCCTATAGGGTGGAAATTAAGGATATAACACCAACTTCAATGTGCTCTTCTCAGGCTTCACTTTCAAAAGAACATGCACTCCCACTTTAAATTCTCTAGATGACCTATTATTATCTGCATAACTATTCTATATATATTGTTATTCCTTCAAATTATGCGTAATTCTAACCATCTGATATTGAATATCCTTAAGCAATTCTAGAACAAGTACCACTTTGTCTCTTGAGTTGTCATAACTTAATGGAGTATTTCATTTTCTACCATACAAAGCTTCAAATGGGATCATATTCAATGAATCTAGATACCCATTATTGTAGGAAATCTCAACCAAATGCATTTAATCCTCCCACTTATATGGCTTATCCATCACATACATTCTCAACATGTCTTCAATTACCTGGTTGAGCCTCTCTATCTTCCCATCTAACTGTGGATGGTACGTTGTGCTAAATTTAGATTTGTCCTCGATCCCTTAAATAATTCTCTCCAAAGTTTTAAAGTAAACTTTGTATCTATGTCTGATTGATCTAGGTGGATATCAGTGGCCACCTGCTTATTCCATTGGTTCAAAATATAGTTTTCCACCTTGGTAGTTTTCTATGTTTTTTCATGTCCTGAACTTTCAAAGTCATTTTGAGGCCCTAAATGATATTTTTTGGAAATTCGAGGGGATTAGGGTTACCAACAACATACCTTGGCCCTAGGCAAAAGTTGTAGTTATAGGATAGAAATTTCTAATGGTATACCGAGCACCCCAAATAGAGATTGTATTCAAAATTTATGCCCTCAGGATGTTGATGTATCAACAACCCCCATTGGGGCCCAATTTTTTTTTTTCATTTCATCTTCTGGGGTTAGAGTTTTGGATGTTGGGTTTTTTGCATTGATTCTTTATGTTAAAATGGCCTTTTCATCCTCATTGTAATGACAACTTTTTGCGAATGAGCATAGTCGTCACATCTCTATCTTTAAAGATAAACTACCACCATTCTAGTGAGTTCAGTTCATTCTGCATTTTACAATTCATGTACATTTAATTCATTAATCTAAATTGTGTATTATTGTATCTATGTGTTTCTTGCAATATCTCTATGTACTTCCTTGTTATATTTCTTCCTTCATGTCATTATCAGCATAATATGAATCAGTGGTATTAGATCAGTCTTCTCTTTATTTGTTTCTATGTGCATATCCCCAATGAGGTCGTGGTATCAGGAGTTGGGACTTGAACTACTTGAGCCTTTGAAATACCATCATTGTCGACCCCAATGAACTCCCATGGTGGAATACAAGAGAGACGATGGAGTAGGAGATCCTATTCATCTGTTGCTCGAGGAGGCCTCACGTGACAGAGGGATGAAATGATGGAGAATTTTTCCCAAATCCTTTGCCAACTGCTGGAAAAAACAAACAAAGCTTCGTCAAACGACCACTTTGGAAGATTTTTCCCTTTAAAGGTACAATTTAATTTTGATATTCCCACATTTGAAGGTCAGATAGATGTGTATGATTTGGAAATGTGATTAAATCTGCTAGAAGGTTATTTTTATGGCCACAATTTTTACGAAAGGGAAAATATCACCTTTGCGCTCCTTAAGTTTGTTCCCCATGTCAGAAATTGGTGGGAGACTTACTGTTAGAAAAATTCCACACAGGAGTATGGAATGTTTGAAGACGAACCCACTTGGGATTTTTTTTATGGAATTTGTGAAGGAACAATATTACCTTGTTGGAAACTATGACAACCAATACATGAGATGGACCACACTGCATCAGGAGAGGTGCCAAAAAGTGTTGGAGTTCACAAATACCTTTCATACCTTGCACATCAAGATGGGTATCAAAGACATCCGGTTCTAATATCTTTGGGGTATACACAGGTACATCCAAACATAAATGGAGTTTTTGGACATCTTTTGACTGGGAGAAACTTGTCAATATGCTGTCAAAATTGAGCCAAAATTTAAGCAGTGAGAGTTTGGGTTTTCAAATATGCAAAAACTAAAGTATGGTAAAGGTGACCCTAACTCGTAGAACATACAACCTCAAGACAACCATTCCAAGTCACATGAAAAGAAGGGTATCAGGAAGATGAAGAAGGACACTCGAAAGTCGTGTGACTTCAAAAAATCCCTTGGCACAACACTGATGAATGTCACATGAAACACTCATTGGTGGATGAGCTCAAAAAAACGAGTTGATCCATGACTCAAACTCTAATTCAGAAAATGATAAAAGGAAATAGATCATTGTTGTAGAACCCACTGCTACAGTCACGACCATAACAATCCAACCATAATAACTAGAGTATCCTAAGGAGTGGGGGCACCTCTTCCATTCACAGATGTGGGTGAAGGGGACCTCATTGCATATCATTTTTGATAGTGGAAGCCAAAAGAGCCTAATCTCAGTAGAGGTCATCAAGCAGCTGGAATTGCCAACAACACTGTTGGGATGAACTAGTGGTATATATTCCTCAACATTTTCTTATCAATCTGAGTAAGTAAACTTATGAGGGACTAACACCATATGTGTATATTTGATCTTGGATCTACCTAAGAATTCCTAGTATAAATCAAATAGTAAAATTCCAAACTCATAGAAAAAAATTAATTCCTATGTTCTCAATCACTTAGGATTGACCGTCAAATGGTAGGGACTTAGATTGCAAGAATTCACTTTGTGTGCTTCCTTACAAATGCACTTTGTCTTGGCCAACTAGGTTCTGATATTATAAAGGAATATTTCTAAATTTGAGTAAAAGGATGGCTAGAGATAAACTTAATCTATCCAATACTGAAATGAAATGTGCTAGTAGGAAAACCTACAGACTAAGTTCAATCTTCGAGTATATTTTGTTAGAACTATTGGTATAGCATAGTAGATGGAATAACATTCAATTTTTTGATTCTCTTTACATCATCATCCTAAACAATTACTCACCATACACAATGTAACATTACACGTAATCTAAGATTATGCATCTATAGGAAATTATAGTGAATAAGAAACAATAACAAGTATGAAATCGAAAAAGAGGAAGTACTTCCAACACATACTGCTTAAAGATAAAGACAACACATACTAGGGGGGGCTTCTGGATATGGTGTTAATTAAACTTAGAACGTATAGAGAAATTTAACTCATAAGATAAATCATAACTTCATTATATAGATTTCAAGGAAAATATCATCAATTACAACATGTCTTCAGGTTCATAACAATATTCCCACTAACTTTTTATGCTATGTTTCTTGTCTTTTATAGATATTACAAACAAATTGAGTGTTCCCCAATACACTCTGTTTTCAAAAATGAATTGCAGGAAAATAGTTCAGATCTCCATTATAGAATTTGAAATAACTTTTCCTTTATCTTCTAGATCATATCCTTTATATTTTGATAAGTTTATCCTCACTCCTTACTTTCAGCATTGAATCCCCAATTTTATGAGTGAGCTGACAGATTTGCAAATAGTTCTGCGGATTTCCTCTAATAACTATCTACTAAATTTGAATATCATTGACCTCTAGGTGATGAATGGAATGGGGATGAAAAGGTAGATAAATCATCATTTTCTAGTATTGGTGAAGTATCTCTAAGTGGAAATTCTTCCTTAGAGTGAGTGGTGATATGCAAATCTGTAATTCCTGTAATCACTCTTGAAACAAAGTAAATTCCCATAATAACTGGATTGTAGGTAATTTTTCTAAGGAAATAGTTCTACCATCATTTAAAAAATGAAAACAAGAGTTAATATCAATTAACAAATTATTACCTTATTTACACTCGTTATGCCATCAATTAGGTAAAACTAGGAAAAAATAATTGTTTTCGAGGTCAAAATGGAGGAAAATGGAGCTGGAAAAAGAGTCAAATCTAACACCCAATGAACACCACACCTACGACCATACAACATCATGTGACTTCGCCATGGAAAATATATTTGTGTCATCTAGCAGTGTCGCATGTCCTACGACATCAAGCCCTTCAAGAACAAGGTATTGTGTGATGTTTCCCCACTGGAAATATTTGATGTTCTTTTAGGCTAGCCATATATGTGGAAGCATCATTATGTTTATGAGTCTTGACCTTGTAGTGTCATTGTTACTCTGGGAGGTCATATTTATAGGGTACTAGAGGTAGTTATGATTATTATCTTGGAAAAATAGTTCCACAAAGTAATCTCTCATACCACCAAGTTTAGCCTCTTCACGATGCAGTCCGAAGGTGAACAAAAGGAAACTGTGACCATTATAGCCTCAACCAAAGAACTTTTTATCTAGAAGAAGCAAGTTGAAAAGATTGTAGAAGAGCAGAAAGATATTCTTGCATCACCTACGGGGGTGCCTCCACACTACCCAGTCAAGCAAAGATATAATAGATCCCTTCATATCTCTATTTTCCACAATCCTTTTCAGGTGTTCTTGGGGTTCCATCCATTAGCCCCCTTTGATATATCTCTTCATGATGCATATTCACCGACAAATTCCTCCCACACTCATACCAATGCATCTCATGCAGCTAGATTGATTGAACATATCCAACCCCTCCAACAATAGGTTCATGACATTCTTCAACAGGATAATGCCAAGTACAAGAAGGAAAACTTATTTAACAAGGTAAGTGGCTCACCAAGGTTCTGATTCAACAAAAGCTTCCCCATCTCCCACGAGAAATTGTTGCAATGGGGACCATTAATTCCTAAGGTAGAGGAGAGATGTAGATGGATATTGGTGGCCACCCACCTATTCCATTGGCTAAAAATATAGTTTTTCACCTTGGAAGTTTTTCTATGGATTTTTAGGTCCTAAACTTCCAGGTTCGTTTTGAGGCCCTAAACATCATGTTTTAGACACCCCGGGGATAGAAAATGCCAACAACATCCCCTAACCCTAGCCAAGACTTTTGATTCTCAGCTAGACCTTTCCAATGGTATATTGAGTTCCCCCAAACGATGATTGTATGAAAAATTTACGCCCTCGAGATGTTGACATATAAACTACCCCCATCAGGCCCCACAAACCTTTTGGTGTTTCATATTTTGGGGTTAGGGTTTTTTCATTGATTATTTAAGTTAAAAATTCCTTTTGAGCCTCATTGTAATTCCAAATTCTTATGAATGAGTGTATCTGTCACATCTCTATCTTCATAGATAAGCTACCACCATTCTAGTGAGTTCAGTTTGCTATGCACTTTACAGTTCATGTACATTTTGTTCATTAATAAAAATTGTGTATTACTGTATCTCTATATTTCTTGCAATATATCTATGTATTTCCTCTTTATATCTCTGCCTTCATTTCATTCTCAACATAATCTGTATCACTGAGACAATTGCCTTAGATATTTCATGCAACCTAGCAATCTCCCTCATGTAAATTTCTGCAATATTAGTTGTTGTATGAGTCATTTTTTTATAGGAACAAAATGAGAAGATTTTTCCGATTTACCAACAACTACCATTATTGAATCATGTTTCATTGTTTTCCTAGGAAACTTAGTGATAATATCAATGGTTACCACTTTCCATTTCTTCTCTGGAATTTTGAATGGTTGTAGCAAACACGTTGGGTGTCTATGTTCATATTTCACTCTCTGATATTCCATGCATTTGACAATGTAATAAACAACATCCTTATTTAAACCTGGCCAAAATAATTTTCTTCTTACTACTATAGCTATTTTTTGGTAACTAAGATGTCTGGCATATGGAACATTATGCATTTCCTTTAACAACAAGTTCCGATGTTCTTCGAAACTAGGAACATAAACTTTGTTCTTATGCATAAGGAATCAAACATATTTAATCTCATACCCTTTGAATTTATGTTGTACATTATCTTGTTGTAAACTCTCTTTTACATATAGCTAATGTTGGTCTATAACAATAACATATAAAATTATTCTCTTTAAATCTGATTGATGCATACTAATGGTTTTAGTATGCATGAGATGTACTATTTTTCTAAGTGAATCAACAACTTTATTTTCTTGCACAACTCCAACATTATTGCACAACTAAGCTCTTTGGATATGATTATGGGATCATTTACAAGAAATGAAAAGACAATGTGATTTATGACGCTCTTTCAAGAAAATATGAAGATGAAGGGTCAATTTTTCCCTCTCCTTCATTGTACCAGATTGGCTCTAAGCCGTTCACCAAGAATGGCTGCAAGATCCCAAAATTTCAAGTTTGATCCAACAATTGCAAGAAAAATCTCTAGTTTCCCCAAGGTACTCTTACCACAATGATGATATTCTCTACAAAGGTCATCTATATTTAAGTAAACAAACACAACTTAAATCCATGGTTCTTTCTGAGCTTCATGCTACACCCACAGCAGGGAACTCATGGTTTACCATAACCTATGACAGGGTCAAACGTTCTTTTTGTTGGATGGTATGAAATAGGATGTTCACACTTTTCTGGCGGAATTTGATGTATGTCAATGAAACAAGGGAGAAACAGTCAAATCCCCAGGCACACTACAACTACTTCCGATCCCACTCGCTATTTGGAGGGATATCTCTATGGATTTCATTGTTGGCTTACCTAAATTAGGCAATAAGTCATTCATCATGGTGGTAGTTGATCGTCTTTCCAAGTATGCTCATTTCCATGCACTTCAACACCCATTCACTACCTCCACTGTGGCTCAAGTTTTCATGGTTCATATCTTCAAGCTTCATGGTATGCCTCATTCTATTTTTTCTGACAGAGATCTAACTTTCACCAACAATTTTTGGCAAGAAATGTTCAGGCTACAAGGGACACATTTTCATCTCAACACCGCCTATTATCCCTAGACTGATGGTAAAACTGAAGTTGTCAACAAGTGTTTGGAAATATATTTGAGGTGTTGTTCATCTGAATGGAAAAATCATTGGGATCAATGGTTACCCCTAACTGAATGGTGGTACAACACTTCTTAAACCATACAACTACTCGCATGACTCCTTTTGAAGCAGTATATGGACAAAATCCACCTTCATTTCTATCATACATGCTCGACGTCTCAAAGGTCCAGGCATTTGACCAAACTCTTATAGTTCGAGAGGGTATTCTCTCTACCCTCAAAAAGAATTTTGTCATGGATCAGAATCGCATGAAGCAACAAGTAGATCAAGGTCACTTAGAACGTCAATTTGTTGAATGAGACCATGTGTTTCTTCAACTGTAACCTTATAAGAAGAATTCACTCAAGGCTGACCATTGTCAAAAAATGGCACCCAAATTTTATGGTCATTATATAGTTCTCAAACGTGTGGTACATGTGGCCTATCAGTTATCTTTTCCTACTCATCCTAAGCTCCACCCTGTTTTTCATGTCTCTTGCTTAAAGAAGGTGATTGGAACTAAGTGCCAAACTCAAACCAGTCTTCTCGAGTTGGATGAAGAAGCCTCCATCTAGTTGCAACAAAATTCAGTCTTGGACCACTTTGAGTGTCGTCTCCCTCATCGCACCATAAAGGAAGTATTAGTCCAGTGGAAAGATACAATTCCAGCGGATGCCACCTGGGAGCCAGCTACCATTCTGCAACAATTTCCTCATACAAACTAATACATGCTTATCATTTTAGGCTATTGTACCAACTAAGATATTCTTCACACTAGAAGAATGAAGAGCACTTGAGTGTCCCATTGCTCCAATATCTCAAGGAGATGAGAACAAAAGGTCCAATAGGGAAAACCTATAGCCTTATCCCACCATGGACCAGTGAAGCTACTTATATCTAGAGGGGAACATCTTGTTCTAGTTAAAGTAGTATTGGAAGCAATTCCAATGCATTGGATGCCACTTGTATGGCTTCCAAAAGGAGTCCAAGAAAGAATAAGGCACATATTCTACATGTTTATTTAGTCACGGGAACATGGGAAAAATGGATTTGTACTAGTATCCTGGAAAAAATAGCATTACGTAAGGCCCATGGAGGATGGGGACTTAAGAATATTTTTTTGTTCTCAAATGCATTAGTTGTTAATAATGTGTGGCACTTAGTTCAAACATATAGATTATAGGTTCAATCCATAAAGGTTAAGTACATAGCTTAGACTCTGCAGAGGAATGGCTTAGAAATACTATAAAAAGAATCCAAAACACATTGATAATATGGAAAGCAATCAATTTAAATTTACCATTGGTTGGAAATTGGTTACTATGGAAAGTTGGCAAAGGGGACATTGTAATGATCCCAAGCCATTATGCAAGGATCATCACGGTTTTGGTGTCTTTTTAAACTTTTTCTGAGTGAGGTATTTCGTCAAACACTTTGTTGTCCTACTTGTTTATTGTGTTCACTTGCTGAATGGCCTCTTGATTTTGGCCTTAGGTTTTACTGATGTGTTTATATGTGTGTATGCAGAAAATAACAGAAAGAGACAAACATGGAACATACCTCAATCATATGCAATATGACAGACAAGCCTAAACATCTCAAATGTCTTTTATTCATAAGATAGAGAAACCTACTACAAAGACGATGCCGATCTGGAATGCTCAACATATGGCCAAGAAGATAAACAATAGAGCTGCTACAAAATTCTCCAATAGAAGACTCCAACATGCCTTCAAAGGCTGGATATACAATGAAGACTAAATACAATATATCTGGGCCATAAGAATGCTAAACCCCCAAGCTAGAAGGTGCCACACTCTGCTATAATGCTAAAGCCCTCAATAATTTGGCCCTGCTACAAAAAGTGTCCAATCACCCCAAGAAATATGCCAGCTGGTAGATCGGGCAACTGTAAGGAAAACCCAGGTGTCCAAATCTCCAAATCCACTCTCAAACCCTGTAGATCTAAACTCCTCCACTGAATGGTGCGCCCCACTGGATGACTGAAACCCTAGATAATTCGGCCCTGATGAAGGAGGCCTCCAAATGCTCTAAAACTCCCCAGGAATATAGATTGGGAAACTGCAAGTCACTAGGTGAAGTCTTAGGGTTAGATCTGAAGTGTAACCCCTCCAAACTGACTAGATCTGAATCTCAAAAATGCCCTCCTCTTCAATTTGTCCCACTTCTCTAAGAAATAATCTGAGCCATAAAACTCTCTCAGAAAGCACTAGGAATGATGGTGAAGACCCTACAACAAGAACCCAGGTGATAGAATCTCCAAAAGCCCTGCCAATCACCTGCAATGTATCTCTCTCCAAGAGTGGTGCGCCCCCCTTGCTGAAAACCCCCAACTGGTGCGCCCTCTCTCTATCTGCACAAGTCACCGATGTGGAATCCTCCTGCAATTGAGTAGATATGGAACTAGAATGGTGTGAGAGCGTATTGCATCTCCAAGACCAAGCTTGGGACAAGCTTGGTGGAATATTTCACCACCGAATTGTCATTTAGGG
>JASDQU010711025.1:0-14218 GCA_032191745.1 Picea mariana
AAACCTGTGATAAAAAAAAAATGCATAAAAAGAAGCGTTAGGTTCTATCCTAGTTGGACTTAGATCCCAATGCCTTGATCTCTAAGTCACTTCAACTAGTAGATTTATTGTTTCCTCCTCCCTTCCTTACTCATCAATCCTTTGTGCCTCCCTTAATTGAACCTCTTTTGATTCCCATGGAAACCCAGAATCTTGAATCGACCCTTCTACCCCCTATGGCCTTGCATGCAAAAAATGATTCACTCCCATATAGCGTTTTATCTCAACCCTATGTAGTTTTGAATTGGAAAAAGGAACACCAACAATAAGAGGAGGATGAAGTAGAAGAAGAAATAATCCCAAAGAAAACTAGGAGGAAAACAAACAAGGCCCTTTAATTCCCTAATTATGCTCTATATATACCTAATCATGTGTTGTAGATCCATAATTAAGCCACAAATGTACTTAATTAGGAAATATGGATCCTTTTTAGGCCCTAAAGATACAATCAATCCTTGTAACTCCAAAAATAGGCCATGTATATCCACAATTAGGGCCCATGAATCATGTATTAGGGACCAAATCCTTAGTTCTTCATCGTCAATTCATGGCTTAGGCCCCAAGGATCATTTTTGTTGTGCTCAATATTTGAAGTTGGGCCTATAATAATCCTTGTAATTGCAATTCATGTGTCTCATCGTGACCAAATATCCTTAACACTGTTACATGTGCCTAGGGAAAGCATGACAAAAATGACCTATTGATCAGAGCCTTTGGCATACCTGGCCAATGTTCTATGATGTAAATGGCCTGTTTCAAAATGGGAATTTAACTCATATATATGGCCATAAGATGCATGGGAAAGTTATTCATTAGAATTTTTTTGGGGGAAAGGAAGACAATGGAGTATACAACATGTCAAACAAAGGAACTCATTTTTTCCTTTGTTGAAGGTCACTTATAGTCTCTTTATAGAGATAGAATCAGGAGGCTCTTGAGGGCCTACCAATAAAATGGTACGTTAAAATTAGGATCCATATGTTGTTGCATGTGTAGCTCACAACAATAAATGGCCTCCACTTAGAACCATGTCCTCGAGCATAGGAAGGAAAAAATGGATAAGTTCATCTCCTTCACAGTTAGGTTCTAATTTTGTTGTTTTATTGTCAAATTATTTGTGTGATTCGTGTTTGAGTCTCGAAACCATCCCATACCTTCAATGCATGAATCTACTATAACCATGCCAAATTTTAGTGCATACAAACACAAACTTAAAAAATATCAACGTTGGCCCCATTCACAAGTCACTCTGCACAGGGTCCAATTAAAGAATAATTTCCACAAAATGGAAGGAGGGAATTGTTTAGGATCAGGGACATTCATCCTAATTAGGTTTTACATAAACTATAGGTACTATTACATGAATCCTTATAAAAAAAAATTTCCTTGGGTACTATGTTGGATCATGTTGTCATTGATGCCAAAGTTTAATTAATTGATGTCAAAGGATTGATGTCAAGTGATTGATTGATGCCAAAGAATGATTGATTGATTGATTGATTGATTTAAAGTAATTGATTGATGCCAAAGGTTGATTGAATGATGTCAAATGCCAAAGGTTTGATGTATACATGTCTTATCATAGTTTTCATTGATACATGATGCATAGATGAAGATGGATCAATGTGGTTTCATTGGTATATGATGCATTGTTGGATTAATGTAAAGATGAATCTTTATTTTCTTATCATGGCTGATAAGATGTACAAATGGATGAACTCCAAAGTGGTCCCCTTATGGTCAAAGCCCTCACAGGAAGACTCTTTGCAGTTGAGTTATCCTTGAAGTATGGTTATGATTATATGTGGAATAATGAGATGAATATTAATGAATTTGTTAGTAGAACTATCCTAGATGGATAGTTCTTGTCATTCCATTTCCGGTGGTATGTGGAACGTCACATAAATCCTCATGGTTTGAGAGTTATGGTATTACGAAGTTAGAGGACCCTCATATGTAGGCTTGAAACTCCAAAAGGTCAAAGAAGTCAAAGAAGATTGAAAAGAAGACATTATTATTTAAATGGTAAATAAAAGTGACAAAGTCAAGGAAGAATATTTAAATGATAAATTAATGGACAAATTTATAATTATGGAAAGTTGTTAACCCTAAAAATGAGGAAAATGGGTTAAGTGACCTAGAAATGGGTTAAGTGACCTAGAAATAGGTTAAGTGACCTAGAAATGGGTTAAGTGACCTAGAAGTGGGTTAAGTGACCTTGGGAAATATATGCTCATTGCTGCACTTTCCTCCTCCTGTTTCTTTTTAATTTTAAGGGTGTCCAATTGGGAAACTATTGTGCTTAATAAGTCTATCTTGAAGTTCTCTAAAAGGTTCCCTATCCCTGCTCTTTTGATACCACTTGAACTAACTAGTTTTAAGTTCCTATTATAAGGGTCCCAAACATTCTTCCCTGTTTTGGCTCTACTCATTGAGTAATTTTTACACATTTCACATATTTCAGAAAATGGTTTATGAGAGATGTCACCTGATTCCATCAAGTTAAGCATCTCTAGATATTATTTTGAAATTACCTTAAGGAAAAGAGCCCTAATTGCATCCTCTAGGAGGTCATGGTATTTTGACTTCTGGGAGATATACCCAAATATTTCCATATAATCTTCGAGGGTCTCGTCTTCTAACTGTTGGATTTTAAAGATGTCATTACGAGACTCTTTGGTCTTGCAGTAGTCTTGGTACTTCTTAAGAAATATGTCTTTCATGGCTTCCCAAGACCTAATACTAGATTCTCCCAACCCCATGAACCATCTTAGTGCAAAGTCTTTGAGGGTGGTAGGAAAGAGTTTTAGTTTCTGGGCATCTTGTATGTAGTTGTAGCTCCTACACAAGATGCCAAATTCAAATAGGAAGGTGTCTGAATCTTCACTGTTTTTACCATAAAAGGTAGGCAATGCTGAGAGAGGAATATTCTTCATGTTGACATTTGGGTTGGTGTCTAAAATCGGAAACCCGAAGGTAGTTTTAGTTTTGTTTCCAGTTTCTTCTTCCTCCTCGTGTCTTACATTGTTATGGTCCTCCTGATCATCCATATTGGATTGGTGTATTACATTGTTTTTAATCGTGCATGCTATATGACCCGAAACTACCTACAGAGGGTAGACCTTGCCACAAGTTAGCTAGGGTGTGTGTGCAGGTTCTTACCTTCCATCTTTGATATCCAACCCTCTTAGATTCAAGAATGCATCTACAACTAGATATTAGTGTGGTAGTGCTATTTTTATTGCTTCCCCCAAAACAACGCCAAAATGTTGGGGACGATTAATTGCTTAATAAAGAAACAACTAATCATCTGTATATTAATTATCAACCGAGTAACGTCTTTTTATTTCAAGGCAGTCTACAAAATATATGGAATAAAATACCCACGACACTAGTCCTACATGATTATGTTCTACACTATCAAGTTCATTCAAAAAGAAATAAAATGCAAGACTTAAATATTAATAATAAATTTAAGAAGCAGAAATCAAGTGACAGGAAATGAGACTTATGCTAATCACATAACTTGAATCAACACTAAATTAAACAACATATTGCTGAATTGGAAGTTTAACTTATTGCACCCAACATAATTCGAATGATAATCTAGAGAAATAAATTAAATGAAATCTAGAAATTGCAGGAAATATCAAATTTGGAAAATACAGTAGCCAACAAATTACTTGAAGAAAAGGAAATATTCTTTAAGGAACATAAATTGAAATTCAAAGAAACAAGAACACAACTAAACTAGTTTTGATGTTCAAGGCATCTCCTCATCCAGGGCAATGGGTCCACCTGCCAAAGAGTCAGTTCTGCCATGAAAATAATTCAAATCAAATTACAAATAATAGATGCAAAACTCAATGGACATCTTCCTTCATTAAAATATATGAGAGAAATAATTACACCAGAATGAAGTTCTTAGCTTTGCCTCAAATTCAGTAATTTTCCATCAATTCCATAATTCTCCACCCTATCCCCCTCTAATCTATTTTCATTTAAATACACAAAGGGGAAAGGGAAATTACAACTAAATGGATTACAAAATGATTTCCTATTACAATTTTGGATTGATTACATAATCTGAAAAAACAATATCAAATCTGGAAGATCTCTCCATCATCAATCAACTGAAACAAGTCGAGTCTGGCATTGCAATTGGAAGAATTTAGAAAACGGCCACAACAATAAATCTGAGAAAATTGTCTTAAAAGAACCTTTCATTTCTCTCAATCCAGATAGAATTTTGGAAAATTGCATATCTAGAAGCTGAATTGGTCCGTTCTGCACAAAACTCATGTCTCGGATTTTCAAGATTCTTCTTCGGTTGCCTGAAACATCTAATGTAAAACTGTCACTTCTTATTCCAGTGGATTTCTGAGTTGGAATATTTGATTATAAACTGAAAATCAATTTTGCAATCTGGAAGAGACATTGGAGGCTAAAATCATGAGTGATTTTATAAAAAATTCATTAATAAAGCATAATTAGCAAAATCATGCATAATAATCTTCAATTTATTAAAAATAAAGGAGAACAAATATTATTTACCCATAAGAGCATAAATAATTATAAAATGGAATTATATGATAAATTATAATAATTGATGTGATAAAGAATGGTATAAATGGATGAAATATGTGTCAAGAAATGGCAGAAATAATGATAGTTTAGTGGCCCAACACCTGGTTAACATTTTGGTGCAAACAAGGTTTCAAATGGGCGACTATGATTGAATCCTGAACTCATCCAATGGTTGCAAAGTGTTCGGTGATCAATGAAAAAATTGCACACGATGGGGAAAATTGAGATCGGTTTCGAAGGATTTGTATAACTCGATTTTTTAGGAGGAATCAAGGATTTGGAGCTAACCCCATAAGCACAAATTTTGTGTATGCGACAAATATTGTGTGTATGGGATCTGCATATAAATAAATATGCGCCAATATATTTCAATGTAAAGAAGTGAGTGAGATGTAAGTGTGGGAGAGAAATAGAGGCTCTAAGGTTCGAGGATACTAGAGAATGGAAGAGAAGAAAATGTAATCGTC
Organism: Picea mariana; assembly: GCA_032191745.1. Lineage (NCBI taxonomy): Eukaryota > Viridiplantae > Streptophyta > Pinopsida > Pinales > Pinaceae > Picea > Picea mariana. The sequence continues at coordinate 5,094 of JASDQU010711025.1, forward strand.
TCAGGGTGGCAGGGAGGTGTGAGGTCAAGCAAGGAAGATATGGAGTCTCGTTGGTTGTGAACAAGTGTAGAACTTCGTGTTTAATAAAAATTTGATCTAGACAGAAAAAGGAGGAGATTGGTGTCTCCAGTAGGTTGGTGCCTACACTTTGCTGAGTTTGTGCTCAGCTGAGGAGATTGGTGTCTCTTGTAGGTTAGTGCCTACAAATATTGGAACAATAGGTTGGTGCCTACATGCATTGTTGCTTTGGTGCTCAATTGAGTAGTGTGGTGTCTCCTGGAGGTTGGTGCATGCAAATATTGTAAAAATATGTTGGTGCCTACATGATTTTATAAAGATAAGTTTTGTGGTTTTCTCCCATTTGGGTTATATTATTGCACAAATTGTAGGTTGGGAAAAGCCCTAACCAACCACCAATTGATGATAAATGTTTGAGAGAAACTACCCACTGTCACCTTAGGCAGGTGTTCCCGTTACTTTAAGGTGAGGTAGTCACCCCAAGGGGGGAATATCGGTGAATTAGGGGGGATTGAGATAGAAAAAGTGATGTATGAATGGATGGCTCTAAAATTCAGGTTTCTAGATGGAAAATGGAACTTGGAAATGCGTCTAGAGGGTTTCTTAAGGTTCCCAATGCTTTGAGTAACATGCCAAGAGTAAATACTTGCCCGAGACACAAGGAAAACCAAGTATGATGAAATATGTTAGGTGGACAAGAAATTTAATCTTTCTGTCCCTAATTGCAGAAAAAATCAGGGATATATATTATCATATAAAATATAATAAGATATGCAAAATAAGTGCTAAAAGTCTAGTTAATTAAGAAAGAGACAAGCTAGTAAAGACTATTTTAACTCAACAATGAAAGAGAAATACTTTAGCATAAAATCAAGGCTGTCACAAAAATCTTACTGAAGTGATATTTATCATTCTTATGGATGTAGAAAACCAAGCCTTTTAACAAAAAAATCAGCCAATGAAAATCACCTCAAACTAGCCAAAAGGTGCGATAGGGTTAGTAGTTTGTTAGGGAAAATTTATAGCAAGTTCCTAGGGTTAGTTTAGGAGTTATCTAGGGTTATAGGGTTAGATTTATGCAAACCTAGTGGATCTAGGTTAGTTTTGTAACAAAAATAATTTTTAGTGGGTGAAAGAGAACGCCTCGATGAAGCAAGATAGCCTAGGGCTCAAGGAACAACGTCCAAGTGAGAGAACTTTAAAAGTTCAACTTTTTACATTTACCAATGCAACATTTTATTTCTTCAATGAAATGACTAGTGCCTTTGATTATGGGTTAATGGGGTCAAAATTAAAGATATAGAGATACTACCTCCTTGGGGGTATGAATTCTCATATTCCCCAAGGAAAGTAACCTATCTAGGGTTTAGAATAAGGGGTGTATATGCTCATACTTTCTTAGCAAACCCTTGCAAACAATTATTCTATGCTTAAAATTATGGTGGAGCTAGAGTAGGGGTGTATGCACTTATAATTCCTACTTATCTTTAGTAAAATCAACCCTGAGCTTGAATTACAAATGATAGCAACAATTATAATGTCTTACCAATCTAATAAAAACAAGATAAACCATAGCTAAACCACCACAATAGCTAGAAAATGACCTCCAAGAGCTAGCACATTTATGGGTGTTCTATATGCACTAAAAACACACTAAAAACCCTCAATTAAATTGTCAACCCGGGGTAAGTAAACTTAGATTTGTAGCAAAATATATGCCAAAGGTAGAAGGGCTTGTAGTAGTATAGTCTAACTAAGGAAATGGCTATCTAATGGATAATCTATTCAAGCAAAGCTATCTAATGAGAAAACCCTACTAAGAAACTTGAAACTATGTAACCTAAGTACTTTTGGACCAAGGATCGATGGATAGTTCTAGGAAAACAAATGAAAACCCTACTTGAAGCAAACTAGTTCATAACAATAAGTAAAAGAAACTATTTAAGCATAACAATAAGTAAATAGCAAAAGCAAACTACTTTAACTAGCCTACCTAAATTCAATCAGCAACTATCCTCTGAAAGCAAGTAAATAAACATGCAACTATACTATCAAAGCAAGAATAAACAAGCAAGCAATTTAACCTATTAAAGCAAGTAAATAGCTAACTACTCTAAGATAACTTCTACTGCAAGTAAACTAATTAAGACTACTCATTGAACAACTAACTAAGCTAAGGGGCAAGTGAATTTTATTCTTAATTCAAACTTCAAAACTATTTCTAATTCATAAAAGGAAATCTATTTAATTGAAAGAAGGAAGAACTAACAACTAATTTTTAATCTATGATAAACAAAACTGCTCTTTAATCTACCGAAGAAAAAGACTATCTATCCTACAACATCAATACAACTATCTTCTGATCTACGAAAGCAAGAAACTATCTTTTAACCTATAAAAACTCAAATATAGTGTTGGTGGTTATGTGAATGTCTCCGGTGCCTTATAATATCTTGATGGCACTTGAAAACAAAATATAACTCAAGTGGTATAAGCTCAATATTGATCTCAATAGCAAAGTGAAAGGTGTGGATTAAACAATCCAATGAGAACTTAGCCATTACATAAGCAATCGTCAACTACCCTACATATTCATGGAATTATTACTCATGTATTAACCATCAACAATATAATGAGATTTTAATTGTACTTCTATACTATGTAAGAAAAATTCATAATTAAATTCAAGCATTAACTAAGAATTGGAATTGCAATCTAATTCTAGGAAAGAAAGTACATAAAATGAAACTATGCTATATCTATTTTAACAATTCAAAGTGCAAGAAGGAAAATGCTTAAGAACAAAAATTAAAGCATGACATATAAAAAGTAAACTAATGAATACATTAACTAACAACTAGTTAAGCAGGATCTACATGACAATAGAATAAGCAATCTATAATTAAAAAATGAAACTAACCCTATCCATCCACCGAAGCCTTGTTTAAAAGAAGTATGAAATAAAACTCTGTTCTACTCTGTTTTAACTTCTATTTTAAATTTGATTTCAAAATCATAAATAAAACACAATCTAATATCTAATTGCACACAGGATTAGTGTATGAATTTGAAAATTCGTTCCTAACTATAGAATCAACGCATATTAACACAAGCTTTCATACTAACCTACAAAAGAGAGTTAAAATAATTAAACTACAACAACAAATTAGAAAGCAAAGAAATAAAAGAACAATTCATGTACAGGAAATAAAAAGAGACATCTAAGCTATGAAATGCATAAATAAATTATAGAACAGTTATCAGACTGCTGGTGGCCCCCCCAGCAAGTCGTGTTCACTTCTGAAAGGCACACCATGAACTCAACAAATTGATTTCACCATTAAAACTCAAAAACGCAGTTTCACGTAATTCTGGCAATTGAAAATAACAAAAATAGAGAAAAATCATATTTGTCTCTAATCCTCTACTTCTTCTACTGCTTCTTAAATTTTGTCTGACCACCACAGTGGTATTTATAAGATTTACAGACCAAGTGGTAGACCACTGGAGGGTCGAACCACTTCTAAAAACAACAACTCACATTAATGGTGCCCTAACTGCCGAAATAGAGCGAACCAATAATCGCCTTGCTCAACAACCTAAACTCAGTTGTCAAGAGTTTAGTAGTTGGAGGGGGTAAGCATGATAAAAACCCATGTTCCTGATTCACCCACCACTGGCCACCAATATTATAACCGCCAAATCACCCACCATTTTTGTGCAGGACACGGTGCTAGATGGAGTGCCGGACCAGGTACCGGATCGAGTACTGGATGGAGTGCCAGACTGAGTGACGGAAGCAGAAACGTGATGCGATTTCAGCCTGTAACACCAAAAAACGTGAATTAGATCCTTGGAAACATAGAAACATGATGAATTATACTCAATATTGACGTCAAACACGAATTATACATACCTGGTGTGGATCATACCGTTTTGGCACAAAATTCTTCAAAAAAATTCTCCAAAACATGAAAAACACATATATACATTCAGGAAAAGTATCTAATAACTGTCATAAAACTGATCATATCTCAGGCCCAACACACATCATCATCATCAAGTCCACAACCAAAGAAACACCATAACATAGCATAAGAGAACAAAAATATTCAAGGGTAGCAAAAAGTTAGTCCTTAGCTCTTCACAATGGGAGAGTTATGATTCCAAATGAGATTTCAAGATCTCTATTTATACAAAACATCTATCACATAGTTTATCCACATTAGCAAGGGTGAAACATAAGATAAGGGATCCACAATCTTGATATTTCCCCTTGCAACAAAATAATATTAAAATTTTCACTTAAAATTCACTTTCACACAAAAGAAACCCTAGAATAAGGTGACGTCACCCCTCTAGGGGACATTTTGACACTTTGAAGAAGTTTTTGGGGTAGTAGATGCATGAATGGGCCTCCAAAGGCCACCTGTCACTCATCCAAGTCCTCTCTTGTTGTTCTTCAAGCTCCCTTCCTTCAAAATGTGCCACATGTCATGAAACAACACCTTCACCACCAAAACCTAGCCCTCTAGGTGACGTCAAGCCTCCAAAGGTGACCTTTTGCCTCTCCTAGGAAAAATGTTTGGCATGTAAGGGCTAGTTCATGTCATCCATGATGTATTCTAGGCCTACAAAGGTATGTCTCTGTCATCCGCCATGCGAGCCGTTGACATTCAACTCGTGGGATTGAAGCCCCATGGAAGCCCAAACTAGGCTTTCTCCTCCAAAACTTTCCACCAACAAGGTCCTGCAAAACAAAAGGGTACACTCTTAAAATATCTCAAGTCAAAGATACCATGACAAGTGTAAACCACGTCTAATAAAAAAGGCACCTAAACATGTGCATCAAAACTTCTTGATCAAAATAAAAACAATGCTCAAGACCCTATACAATTGACCAAGTCTAAGTATGGGAGGGGTGTCATAGGATTCCTATTGGGTAAACCAAATTCCTCAAGTAGGGGATGCTCCCAAGGATGGCCTTTCAAGGTCATGTAATGGATGATGAGGTGGAATGGGTTTAGACTTAATAGGTCGTTGAGTTTCATGACATATAAGGGCTCGTATTATCTTATTCATGGGTGCCTTTGTAGAGGGTGAGTGGAAAATTCGTTTGCAATGCACTTTTTCCAAGCCCATATTCTTTCCATTCTTTGTTTCTTTCACGTTTTAAAGAACAAGTTGAAGGCCAATGTCTTGACATGGTGTCCAAATAATGACAATGAAACTCACAAATACCTTGCGTAAATGAGAAGGTTGGCTCATGATGAGACCCCCTTTCTCTTGGTTGTGTAACTGAGAGCCACTACTCTAGCTTGGTGACTAGATGATGGTAATTTCGTACTGCTAGATACCCATGATCATGATAGGCTGGCTCGTGATGAGACCTCCTATCCTCCAACTAACCCCTTAAGCATTCATTATCTTTTATTCTTGTAGGTCCCCCTTTTCTTACAAAGAATCATTTCATTGCTTTCTTGGGGGATGCCTGGGAAAAGCATATGGAAGGTCATATATATAGGATTTTATCTTTTTAGTCAACAACAATCCCTTTGGGCCTTCAATCCTTTCTTCCCATGGAATGATGTACATTCCCTTCTCGGGTCACTAAAGTCAAAGGACCTATAAGAGGAAAATATGATGGAAGTGAAATGAGATAAAAGTGGTAAATATGGTCAGGAATAGTATGATAACCCCTTAAGGGACCCCAAGTCACAAACCTTTCCTAAAGGTTGGCCACCCACTAGGAAATCTATGACACTCACCAAGGTGAAACAAGGTCAAAGGAATATTTTCCAAGAAAGCACTCTATAATCAAAAGTATATCAAATACAACATGTTCAAATGCTTCAAATATTAGTGTGATTACCTGCCAGAATAGTCGACTTGTACCACATGGAGTAATACCCTTCTACTTTCCATAAGATGGCCAGTGTGGTGGATGCACTGACAATGGATCAAACGTGGTGATGAATCAGGCTTCTGTATGTGAAATTGGACACTGCTAATCATGAAGTCTCTCGACACTCCATATCTGCAACCTGAGGGCCTTGAGACATGATCTCCTTAGTTATCCCACAAAATGGGGATAACAAGTTCCCCATTAAATCTTTGTGTACTATGCACTATATCTCTGAATATATTTGTTATAGATTGGTTATGGTTGGTAAAGTAATAAAATAATAAAATCAATACAGTAAAATAAAAGTAAAACCAGTCTTATACTAATTCAACCCCCCTCTCAATACAAGTAAGTATGCCAACACTTGGTATAAGAGTAGGTTCCTTTAGGAACAGTCTAAATACTGGAAGATGAATGCATGTAGCTCACATGGATAGACAAGAAGGTTTCTCTAGAAACATCGATCCATTATTTGATGGATCAAATTATGCTTTCTGGAGCATAAGAATGGGAACTTATTTGATGTATCTTGGGTTTGACATTTGGAGTGCAGTTAATAATGGTTACACAAATCCAACAACTGCACCTATAAATGTAGTTGGAAAGAGGCTTAGTAACATTAATGTTAAGGCCATGAATGAAATTCTGTGTGGTCTGGAATATTTAGAATTTGTCAAAGTCATGCATTGTGTTTCAACAAAACAAATGTGGGATGTCAAGTTGTAAAATATATATGAAGGGGATGACAAGCTCAAGAAGGAAAAATCACAAAACGATAGAGGAAAATTTGAAACCCTTGATAAATGAAGAAGAGAGTAATGCAGCCTATTTTAATTGGGTGGATGCAAATGTCAATAGTATCAGAGGATTGGGTGAAGATGTTGAAGAAACCATCATTATACAAAAAGTTCTTAGGTCACTTCCCTCAAGAATTGATCCTGAGATATATGACATTGAAGAAATAAAGGATTTAGACAATATAACCATGGATGATCTACATGGAATCCTCACTGGATATGAAATGAGGATAGAAAAATATAAGCAATCAAATCCATCAAGAAAGGAAGCATCCTTCAAGGCATCAAAGAAGACAAAGACAAAAAAGTACAAAAAAAGTGACAACTCAGATAGTGAATTAGATGCAAAATAAGCCAACTTTGTTAGGAAGCTCAATAGAGGATCATGAAAATACAAAGGTAAGAGTCCATTTAAATTATTTAATTGTGGAGAAGTAGGACACTTTGGTGCTAAAAGTCCTTATGAAAAAAATAGAAATAACAATGAAAAAGAAGTTTCTAGCTTCAAAAAGTACAAGAAGGGAAATATTGAAAAGAGAAGAAAGTACTTCAGACAAAAGAAGAATCTTATACCAATGAGGACATCAAATATTCTGATGAAAGTGACAGTGAAACATAACATATTCTTTTCATGGCCTTAGAAACACAGATTGATGTCCTAGAAAACAAAAACACATATTTAAAAAATAAGAAGACAATCCTAAAACTGATGTAGAAGTGGATCTTGAAGGAGAAATCATATGTTCTCTGAATGAAATAGAGAGACCGAGGAACAAGAAATGGATACAAAAGGAGTAACTAAAAAAGTAAATAAAATGAATACTTTGTATAAAGAAAACTATGATGAAACTGAAAAAATTATCATCAATCTAAAATCTCAAATAGAAGAGGAAAAAAGGATAGAAGCATTGAGAAGTTAGATGAAAGAAAATGATGAAAGTTGGGAGAAGCTAGAGGCTGGAATAGTTTCCTTAAGAAATGAACTAGAGAAAACAACTGATCAGTTGTATAAAATCTCGACGTTTGGAAAGAGTACTGAGATCTTAGATAACATTCTTAATTTTCAAAGATCACCATTTGACAAGATTGGTCTTGGCTACAGTGAGAAGAAGGAAACTACCAAACAAGATCCAACCACCTCAAAACATGTGAGTGAAGGAAAATCCAAGATTTATGTTGATGTGCCTAAAAATGATATCAAGGTTGAAGATAATAGGAGGGAAAAACATAATGTTACCGATGAGAAAAATCTACCTAAAAAATATAGAATCATGAATACTTTTCCATCAAGAGGGAATCATACAATCAGGTACCAAAATCCTTTTTTTTTTGGCTATTGTTACTCTTGTAATGGTTTTGTTCATAAAAAAATAGATTGTAGAATAAATGCAAAAGGAAGTTACAGGAGGAAAAAAACATAGATGCTTATGGATTCTCAAGGATAAACTACAACGTTTTTCCTCATTGTCAAATCATAAAATTATATATTATAATTGAAACAATTATGGGCATATAGAAAAAATGTGTAGAAATAATTTAAAAAAAAAATTAAAAAGAGGAAACCCCAACAACCATGGAAAGAAATCAGGAACAAAGGGAACAAAAGAAATAAAAATCTTTGTTCATACAAGATGCACTATGTGCAAAAAGTAATAGGGATAAGTGGTACATTGATGGTGGGTTCTCAAGTCATATGACAAGAGATAAAACAAAGTTTATCACCTTGAAGAAGAATGAATGCAACATTACCTTTGGAGATAATGACACTTCAAATATAGTTGGAAAGGGAACTCTTAGTCTTGACAATGGAAGGGATAACGTAGAAAAGGTTTCATGTGTTGAAGAATTGAAACACAATCTTCTCAGTGTTAGCCATATGTGTGATCAAGGATGTAATAACCCTTCCCAATGATAATGTGGATTTATACTTAATGTCGCAATATTTTAGTGCTTGTTTGGTTCTGGAATTTCGTTAAACACTTTGCTAGCATGATCCAAACACATTGTAAAATCCCATGCCTTAATACTGGTATAATTTGAGGTGTTTACTGTTGATATATAGGTGTTATTTGGTCTAGGATTTCCGTCAAATACTTTGTTGCCCACCTTGAATTTCATCCCTACTGATTGCTAGTATGTTTATCTCGTCGCTGGTATGTTTTTATACACTTTCTTGAATGATAACTTTCGTCAACCAGTTCACGTTCATGTCCAAATACCTCTAGTTATTGTTGTTATGGTTTTACTACGTCTTATTTATTGTTTTTTGTATGCTGAGTGGGTTTCTCAATTAATTTGAAATATATACAAATATATTCTCACCAACAAAAAACTTTATTTCATTGGAAACATGGATACAATGATAATATGGCAACCAAATCTTTACACAATAAATAAACTCAACA
>JASDQU010711025.1:14413-27674 GCA_032191745.1 Picea mariana
ATTTATAGGTCAAGAGGCTGAAATATTCAACCTCCTACAACAAGAGAACTCATGCTCCTTTACTGTCGTGCATGAATATTATGCCCAGATTGAATATTTCAGCCTCTTGACCTATAAATAAACCTCCAACAGATGGAATCAACCCTTACTAATTTGATATCTGCATTGACAACTCGAAACACACAAAATCCATCCCTCCAAAGCCAAAATTGGCCCTCATACAAACAAAACCTAGCCACCAAAATACAAAATCCACCACAAATGAAGCAAAATGAAATTATCTAAATGATATTATATCCCAACCAACTAGGGTGGATGGTATCACCACCTAAGCCGATCTTCCTCTCTAGGGTTTTTTGTCACAAGAGCCAAAAGCCACAAGAGCTCCTTAAATTCATTTTTAGAAAAATAAGATTGCATAATGAGAGAGGGTGCCCTCATTCCTCTTTTATTTCCTTGTTCACTCTTTTTGTTGACCCTTTTATCCTTTTACTCTTAAGTGAAATTTTAATTTAACTTTAGTAAAATCACTTTATTAATTTATTAACCCTTTTACTCCCCAAAAGTGATCTATTTGACTTTAAAGCATTTTTGGGCACTGAAAGTCACCTTTTATCCTCTCCACCATTTAGAACTCTTCATCCCAGATCCAATGAGATATTACACCAAGGTACCCCTCTTAGATAAATTGTTAAAATGACAATCTTAGTGCAATCCATTAAATAATGCCCATTAATACTCCCGAATTACGAGAATAGTCAAAATGCAGCGAAATCAAAATCTGACTGTGCAAGAATGATCCCAATGATGAAAGATGATAAAAATACCTCTAAAATCATAATATAACTTCTCTAAACCATCGGATCTCACTGTTAACCTAAAATTACCCCTCTGTTCAGGTTGACAGAAACCCATAAGGTAATCTAGAACTACAAAGTAAGGGAATCCAAAAATGGGGACATTATAGTCCTCCCTTCCCAAATATTTCCTTGTCCTCAAGAAATTCCATCACAACCCTATGATACAAAAGCTGAACCAAACTGAAACTGAGAGTGATACTCGGGTCCCAAACCAATATGAAATATGTGGAGCACATATGACCCACGATACTATCTTGCAATGTGTGAACACAAGAGGCTTCCTGAAGGCCATCGATCAATAAAGCAATCTGATACTATGAAGAATCAATCCAACCCTCATAGAATCGTCCTCCTAGGAAGCTAATCGATGCACTATATAAATGATCTCTTAATAATAAAAAATAACTCTCCCATCTATACCAACTTACAAACTGCCAAACCATGTAATCCCAGGGTCCCATGCTAGTCTCAGGAAGAAACCACCATGTTGATATTGTGATACTATGATCATAACTGTCTGAACCTCATGTATAGACCACATTATCCACTCCTACAACCCCAAGCTGTTTGGAAGAATCATCCCCACTATCAAGGATCGTATCCTACAAATGTATCTCAGTGAAGTCCCAAGCTGCCATCTCTCTGTGAAATCTAGTCCTGGGCAGTGAAAAAGAAAATATTCCCAACCATAACATGTAAAACTCAACATATCCCCTCATGTCACTCCTATAATGAAGTTAATAAGACACTATCAATGGGTTGGTATAGAAAATGTCAAGAAAACAATCTCTAAAATTAAACATCCAGGAAAATCCTCTATGGCTTATCAACTAAAAAAGCATCAACAACACTTAATTTCCAAGTGTCATAGGGGAAGTCCCTATTACTCCACCATAACCAACCTACTTCACACATCCATAAACCATCAAGAAAATCACCCACAACCAACTACACCATAACCTGCAAGAGCTCAAAATATATCTTCTCATCGATTGAAGTCACTATAACCAACACCCTGCTGGAATCTGCACCTAGATCCCAAATTGTGTGATCAAATAATATCTCATCAATGGGATCATAAAGATATCCATCATCTCCTCTTGATTGATATGAGTTCCTGAAACCCACGTCCAAACTAGAATTCCACTATGTCTCATACCAATCGACTCCAACTATGATACAATGATCAATTATGTTCCAGCTAATCTGTACAGCTCCTGCCAAAATGTTATGAGAGTTGTGTTGTATTGATCATGGTCACTATACTCAGGAAATAAATGGAGCCTAAATTCCTCCCTAAATAACCACTATGCTCACTGTGACGCCTCATACTATGATGAAGTTCCGAAAATGTAGTCTCTGCTAGGCACCTCTGGTAGACTTGTATTGAAATATGTCGATAGACTCTCCCACCTCTGCTCTGAAATGAGTGTAGACTCAAATAATTCTGATAGAAAGGTATGATATAACTTGTTCTACTGACAATTCATGCACTCCCTCACATGTCTCCATACATCTTCCTTGAGGCCCTTCCACGAGAACCTCTCTCTGTTTTAATGATAAGTATGGAAGTACCCATGATGCCCTACCAAGGGTGTATCATACATATCCCTCATGATCTCCTCCCTAATTCTATGCTACCTATGTAGTAGATGATATCATCCACCACTCTGTACCTATCATCCTGAATGTGACCCTGCATCAACTCACAAGCAAACCAATCCTTGGAATATTCCACTAGAAGGTGGGACTTCCAATAAACTAAAATCCTTGTGAGCCAATCCAATGTGTCATGGATCTCCTATTGATGTGTCTGTACATATTTCACACTTATCACATGGATAAAATATAAAACATTCATCATTCCAAATTCCCTATCCCTATCCCGATGACAAATTGATCGAAGATCAATCTCTAGAGAGTACTCTATCCTTTTCTTGAATATTCTCTCCATCATGCCCCATGCCACATCTAACTGTCTCAAATGTTCCTCCCATGTCCTATTTTATATGAGGAGATCATCAAAGAACACCAACATAAACCCATGTCATTTTAGTGTGATTATGGGGTTCATGTGAGATTGAAAGGTGGAAAGTGTGTTGGTCAACCCTAATGGCATGGATAAGAACACATAGTTCCCATAGTGACACCTAGAAGTAGTATGGTGATATTCCAATTGAAGATCAATATTTGAGGAATATGCTGCTCAATGAAGCTCATATATCAACTCCTCACCCTTGGACAATCCAAAATCAAGGGTATGCTCAAATTCCCCATCAATAATTTTCTCTAAAGTAATATCCCCATAATACCATATAGATGTGTCCATTTCCTCAATATACCTATTCTTGTAATAAGTGGTTGCATATACCTCCATGATCGTTGGTCCAATAGGTATAGGCTCAACTCCCCCATCTACAATTATGATTTGAGCCATTAATGGGATCCCCAAAAGAAGTGGCTCATGATCTCCAAGATACAGACTATGTGTATAATCATAAGTCTCTAAGCCATACATCTCGTCCAACCCATGCAAATTCGAATGATCCTCACACTCAACCATCACAAGAAGCCCCTCCATCAAACCATAAGTACTACTAACATCCTCATGTGTCCTAAATGCAATAAATGACTGAAATGATGATGAATGTGCCAAAATCAATCCATATGAAACTCATGTGTAATCTTCCCAAATTCCTCTTCATCATCACTCATGCATGACTCCTTAGAATTTCGATCAACATCCAAGGGAAAATCATCCACCGAATCCTCATCATATTTATTGGGTGCTAATACACCCTCATTATGAGAATCCATAAATTCAACTTGAGGTTCTGTCAAACCTTCATCATGAAGTGATGTATTTACTTCAAAACTTACTTCATATTTGAATCCCTTCTTCTCCTTCTTCCCAACTGATAAGTGATTCCCCAACAACTCACGATGCTCTAACAATTTTGTCAGATTCTTTTGATATTCTTGAGAAACTTGTAACAATTCTACCAAGCGTTCTTGATTTTTCTTCATATTCTAAATCCACTTAATGCAAACCTTAATAGCAAGACAATATGAGAATATTCATCATGGTTTACCCCTGAGGCTAGGAGGAAAACATAGTCTGATACCACTATAGTGACCCTATCTACCTGTTAGAATATAATGGATGTGCTCATTTTACCATTGACAATACTATTGTCACCCAACCAAAGGCCGAAGCCACCCTCCGAGCACCTTAACCTTGACAGAGAATCATTCCGGAAGCAAACCCTAGGCTAGATAGCCAAACAAAGGGTAGCACACCTTTCCCCAAGGATAACGCATCAACAAGAGATGATCAGATAGTCCAAACCCTAACCAAGAGATAGTCCAAGCCAAATGTGATCTGCTAGCTACAACAGCTGCAATGGCAACTCTCCTCAAACCTGAGCACAAGACTGGGCACTGCAGCGCACACAAGTTGTTGCTTTGCAATTTTGAGACTGCCTGCCAGAATGAGAACTAGCCTCCTGTATTTATACTAATTTTGGCTAACTACCTAGGCCGAATTCTCATTCTAGGTATCTATATGTTCAATATATATTAATTCTTTTGGTCGACTTCTTCTCTTGGAGGCTAATAACCTAATATAAATTATCCTCTTGAGCCGACATGTCTTCTAGGGTTATTAGCCAACTCATTAGGGTTTCTTCTTGCTTTCCAGAGTATTTTATTCTCGTCATTTTTACATGTGGAGGTNCAGGTAATGGTCTTGAGCACGAACATACCATTCACCCGGTAGCATCAACATAGACTATCTTATGACTAGATCATGAGCACCATCATCACCATCAGTATCATCAACTGTATCATCTCTTGAAACCATACTCCATCTGAGTAATTAGACATTATGCTGGATAAGTCACTCACACCATAGAGTGATACAAGAGCCATTCTTCTAATCTGGACATATGGCCTAGAAGAGTAAATGTTCTAAACCATTTTTCATCTGGGAAATCTCTGTTCTTTGATCATCCATCTAGATGATAATCATTTCCAATACTGCTGATAGTCTTCAAGGCAATCAGAATAAAATAGAACACAAATGTGTCTATCCATATCTACAATCTAGTGGTACACTACCACACCAAGTAACACACAAGTACTTGATCAAACAGTGGAACACATCCACAATGGTAGTATATATCTACTGTCATACAATCTTCATAACAATCATCTGATATCAACCTGCACAGAAACAATGTTATGATATAAACTGAATCATATGGGCCATTATTCCACTCACATCTGTGAGATCTCGAAAGAGCATCTTCCCTCAAAAGGTAAGACATCAATGATGAGCTATCTGGACTATTCTTCTCAAGCAAGGAAGAATGACTGTCCTGATTTCTGAGCTTGGACCATTCCTCCAACACTAAACAAAGTGTAATCTGGAGAGAATGAATCCTCCCTATGGAATGCATGTCCCTAATTGTTGAGCCTAGACTATTCCCCACCCTGGGCCATTCCTTCGGCACTAAACAAAGTGGAACCTGGAGAGAATGAATACACCCTAAGGAATGACTGTCTGGAGCATTTCCCTTGTTAACAACAAGAGGAAAAGACTATCCTATACCAACCTCCAAAACATACCATTCCTCATGTTAACCACTATGAGAAATCACTGTCTGGAGAAGCGGGCTAGTCTTCTTGAGTAACCCTCAAGAAGAGAGACTGCCCTAGACCACTCCCCATGTTAACCACAATGGGAATTCGCTGTCTATGGTACATCAACAATCTGGACCATTTTCTGAACTGGAAAATGTATTTCCGTCAGAAATCTCAATCCACTTTCTGAACTGGAAAGGAAACTTCTCATCCTGGACCATTTTTCGAACTGAAAAATGACTGTCCATAAATCAATACATATCAGTGCTCCCTCCCAACCTGGGAGTCATCTCTTCCTTTTTCAATAAGGAAGTCATCTCCACGAGCTCCAACTTGAGTACACAAACTCTTTCATCTTAGATAGAAGCTTTACCAAAATGTCTGCTTATCTGCTCATCTATGGAGATATGTATTGGAGAACCACTCTCTCATTTCTGGACTTGATCATGGATAATGTGATGCTTGATTTCAAATGTACTTCGGTCTAGAACACTGGTTTTTATCTGAAGGCTTTATGTAGCTCTGATCAATAAAGTATATCATTATTTGGAACACTGGAACATATCCATGTGGTACTTCTTCTGTCATCATGAGATCTAATCTACTGAGTAATCATCTTGATACAATATCTCTGTTATAGAAAATATTCACCACGCTTCTGTTGTGCACTGGAGGTTCTCCACCAAGTTATCTTTTTCCATATTAATACAAGGGTCTCTTTCTGGTATGCCTCAAAGTCTTGAGGTTGTTCTTCATACACTCTTTGTTCAATTGCTCTGGAGAATAGTCTTTGCATTTATCTGATGTAGAATTCCAACTCATGGATGTTGCGAATGATATAATGACTCATGTAGAGATATGTCTGGTTTACTGGAACAAGTAATCATCATAGTCTTCTCCCTCCATCTGAGAGAACCTATAGTTCTATATATCACAATGATTTCATTCATAAGTATTCCATACACTGTTCTTCATCACGAATTTCAGTTCCTCTGCTTGATTGCTTTTAGTGAGTTCATATCAGGCTGGTAATCTTGTGATTCTCGATACAATGACTGGTTGTTCTGGCTTCTCTTTCTTTCTTGGAATCTTCATGTTCTTCTTTATGTTTTTCTTTAGCTCTTGGGTCCATGCAGTTTCTTATAGATTCCATGCCCTAAAGATTCCACTTTTTCCTTTCATCATAGGATCACGGATGTGAATGGACAACCAGGAATACTTTAAGGATTTTCTTTGAAGAAGACTTCTTCTAAGGTTGAACTGAACATGTACTGCTTTTCATGTTTGCTACCATGGATATATACTTCATCATCTTCAATGGATTGTAGGATTAGCTCCCTCCTAACCCTTGCTTCATGTATGAATACATGCTCTTCTTTATGGTGATATAGAATCAGCTCCCTCCATCTAGGAGAGTCCGTGTTCCCGTCTACATCCTTATTATCTTCTGCAAAGCATCATAAGTCTTTTTCCAATTTTTTCTTGATTGCTGACTTCTTTCTTCTAGGTTTCTTCAAGATTGATTATGATTTTGGCTTATCTTGTAATAGCTTCCACAAGATTTGTTTGATATATTTCATCCTTTCTTGTACAGTGATAGAAATCCTTATCTTGTTGTTCTTCCATATATATTTTTCTTCTTGGAACATATTTTTAAGAGATAGATATACAAGATATGTACACAGACTTATACAAACAAGATATGTACAAGAACCAAGAAGAGTATTGTTACCTTCAGAAGAAGAAGTCTCTTCCATCCTGCTTAGTCTTCTTTGTGGGTTCCTTTTCTTCGACAACTGATGCTTTGTGTTTCTCCTTCCTTTTCTTTAGTTCAGGACAATGATTATTGTAGTGACCATACTTTTGACAGTTGAAGCATTGTACTTCTGAAATGTCTTTCTCTTTATTTGGCTTCCTCCTTGAACCAAACTTCCTTTTGTTCCTAAAATTATTGAATCTTGCTATGAAGGCTTGATCATTGTACTTCTTTTGGGGTTTCTCTTTTGCACTGATCCTGGATTCTTCGTGAGCACAACAATTCCAAAGTTCTTCAAATGTAGGATACTCCTTCCTTGTGTTCATGCTTGCAGCAAATGCATCCCATGTCTTGGGAAGACAACTGAGTACTATGTTTACCAATTCATTCTCTGAAATGATCTCTTCAATAGCTTCTAGTTGATCTCTTAACTGAGAGATTCACAAAAAGTATGTTGTTATGTTGTCATCATCATTCATCTTCATGTCATGAGTATCATAGTGGATTCTATAAAATACCACTTGATACCACACATCTCCCATANTGATCTCTTCAATAGCTTCTAGTTGATCTCTTAACTGAGAGATTCACAAAAAGTATGTTGTTATGTTGTCATCATCATTCATCTTCATGTCATGGAGCTCATTCTTTAGACTCATTACTTGTCCAATGTTTCTGATTGAGAAGAGGTTTGTTAGGGCATCGTACATCTTATTTGATGAGTCAATATGGGAGATGTGTGGTATCAAGTGGTATTTTATAGAATCCACTATGATACTCATGGCATTGATGTCACCGTCTTTGAACTTCTCCATAGCTGCAACGTTCCGCGATTCCTTCTCTTTCCCTTCGTCAAACTCTGGTTTCACGATGTTTCCTTTCACGATATCCAACACTTTATTCTTGGCAAGGATGAGATCAATCCTTTCCTTCCATGCTCAAAGGTTAGAAGCTCCATATAACTTGTTCTCTGACTTCATAGAGTAAGTCATGGCTGCTTTGACTTGGTCAACCTTAGATTTGACCAAAAGCTCAAACTTCACGTCTTGGATTTCTGAGAGTACCAGGAGATATGCTAGGCTAGGGCACACTGATCTATCCATAGATTAGGTCAATCCATTCATTTAAGGTGCCTCAACAATAGGATTAGGGTTTATGCAACTGCACCTGCTAGTAACCCTAGCGACAGTGCTATGGTGACTGCTCCTGCTAGAAACCCTATCGATAGTTCTTCAACGAGCTTAATATCCTTACGGATATGTTTCCTTCCAATGGTTAGACTGAATGAATGAGGTGTGGGCCAATAACCGGTTAGAATTTAATGGATGTGCTCATTTTACCATTGACAATACTATTGTCACCCAACCATAGGCTGAAGCCACCCTTCGAGCACCTTAACCTTGACAGAGAATCATTTCGGAAGAAAACCCTAGGCTAGATAGTCAAACAAAGGGTAGCGCACCTTTCCTCAAGGATAGTGCATCAACAAGAGATGATCATATAGTCCAAACCCTAACCAAGAGATAGTCCGAGCCAAACGTGATTTTCTATCTGCAGCAGCTGCAATGGCAGCTCTCCTCAAACTTGCGCACAAGACTGGGCACTGCAGTGTACACAAGTTGTTGCTCTACAATTCTGAGACTGCCTTCCAGAATGAGAACTGACCTCCTATATTTATACTAATTTTGGCTAAATGCCTGGGCCAACTTCTCATTCTGGGTATCTGTCTGTTCAGTATATATTAATTCTTCTGGACGACTTCTTCTCTTGGAGGCTAATAACCTAATATAAATTATCCTCTTGAGCCGACATGTCTTCTAGGGTTATTAGCCAACTCATTAGGGTTTCTTTTTTCTTTCCGGAGTATTCTATTCTCGTCAGTTTTACATGTGTTGGTAAATACCTCCCGCAGCTACCATAATATCAACACTACCGCTGTCACAATTTTCCACTTACTGCTGTAGAAATTTAGTGAATTTATGGGTGATGAATTTTGTCAAACACTTTGGTAGCAAACCCAAAATGGATGTTGTTATGATTTTTGTATGGTGTTTGGTTTGTTCCAACAAATAATCAAGAGGTTTGGTACCAATAAACATGCATATGTGTTTGATTTTCCTACATAACATAATTTATTTTCATTCAAATAAAAAGGAACACATGTAATAACAAATAGTTAAAGTAATTTAAATCTATTGTAACAATAACCTATAGCCATAATAATAGATATGATATGTAATTATTTATGACAGCCAAGGTAGATTGAAAATCCCAACAAACATAACAATAGTAATAAATGTGAAACCTGATATTTATTTATGTAGGTTTCCTATGAAAATACCAGAGTGAATATGCTTGTAGATGAAATATTCCTGATACAATATATTATGCAGAACAAGAAATATCTGGCAAGAAATGACAGAAGAATAATGATATATCCAAAAAAATATTAGAAGAACACCAAAATAATCACCAGGAAGAGAAAATTTACTATGATAGAAATGTTCACTTGCCTCTTCGAGGGGGAAATTTCCAGCAGAGCAGAGCTCTATTACAATAATCTCCAAGACGAGATATCCAATGCCTCCTACTCCTATTTATACTAATTTTACCTTCTAAGGAAACATCAAGAGGAAGATATTTCTAGAAGCAAAAGCTTCTATTAGGTCTTCTTACATTGACTTATTCTTCTTTATTTATTATGAATTATTAAATAATGTTGTCCTTTAAATAGAAAAAATATCCTACTAACTAATGACCCATAGAGAGGGGTTAGGATCGGATCCTAACATTCCCTCCCCCTTCAAAAGAAACCTTTTCCTAGGGGTTGCAGGTGCATATAATACTGAAGTATGGTTGCAGGTTCCCAGTTTTCCTCCTATGGTTCTATGTCCTTCCACTTGATCAACACTTACTTGATAGTGTGGCCACGTAGCTGAAATCCATGTTTATTGAGGACTGCTTCTGGTTGGAGCCATAGGGAACCTTCTTCATCTAATTATGGTATGATGGTTTGGACTTTGCAATTATGTCCCACCACTTTCTTCAGACAGGAAACATGGAACAATGGACGGATTTTGGAAGTATCAGGAAGGGCCAATTTGTAAGCTACATAACCAATATGCTTGATGATATGGTAGGATCCATAAAAATTAGGTGCCAATTTGTGATTTCCTTGAGCTTTGAGAGATGTTTTATTGTAAGTTTGGATCCTAAGAAAAACCTGATCACCTTCATAAAAATCCTTGTCTGAACGATGTTGGTATGCCTGTTGCTTCATGCGATTTTGGGCCATGTGGAGGTTATCCTTCAAATCCACTAGAGTGGCTATACGAACTTGCAACATTGTATCAATAGATTGGACCTTGGATGTACTAGGAAGATAGGTAATGAATTTTGGTGGCCTTTGGCCATACACCGCTTCATATGGGATCATTTTAGTGGCTGCATGATAGGAAGTATTGTATCATCATTCTGCCAAATGAAGACACTACACCCACTGGTGTTGTTTATCTGAAGCAAAAAAACACAAGTAGGTTTCTAAACATTTGTTGAATACTTCCATTTAGCCATCAAACTGGAGGTGGTAAGTTGTGCTCATGTTCAATTGGGTGCCCTTCAATTTAAACAACTCTTACCAAAATGTGCTGGTGAAAGTTGGGTCACGATCAAAGACAATAGAGGTTGGCATTCCATGTAGCTTGAAAATATGATTAAGGAATACTTCTTCTATGAGTGCCGGTGTGAAAGGGTGAGGTAAGGGAAAAAATGAGCATACTTGGAGAGGCAATCAACAACCACCATGATGACAGACTTGTTCCCAGCTTTAGGAAGGCCCACTGTAAAATCCATGGAGATTTATGTCCACAGAGAAGCTGGAATGGGTAAGGGTTGTAGGACACCTGGATACTTGACCGTTTCACCTTTATTACATTGGCACACCTCACATTCTGTGACAAATTGAAGTATATCCTTCTTCATGCATGCCCAAAAAAAATATCAATGAGAATGAGCATATGTCTTTGGGAAGCCCAAATGATCGACTATAGCTTAGGAGTGCAACTCATTTAAGAGCCTGGGATTGAGTGTTGAGGAGGGTGAGAGAACCATGTGATCCTTATATCAGAGAATATTATCCTGCCAAGTGTATCCAGTGGGAGGATTAGGGTCCTCCTGAAGACGCTAAATTAATTTGGAGGTAGTATGGTGTGTTAGCCACTCTTGGAAAACTTCTTCAATCCAACCAGGGACTGGTAAGGATAAAGAAAAGAGGGATCTGTCCTCCATATGTTGTCTTGAAAGTGCATTTTCTACTATGTTATCTTTTCCATTTATGTAGATGATTTCATAATCATAACCAAACATTTTTGTTAGGCACTTATTTTTTTCTGGGGATGATAGTCGTTGCTCCAAAAAATATTTCAAGCTATGGTGATCTGTTTTAATATGAAAATGACGTCCCAAGAGATATGGTCACCATTTGTGTACCGCATGGAGAATGACTATCATTTATTTTTCATACGTAGATCGACCAAGATTGAAACCACTCAATGCTTGGCTAGTAAATGTCAAGGTTCAAACATCTTGGGTGAGCACTACACCTATACATGTTCCAAAAGCATTTGACTCCACCACAAATTTTTTGGTGAAGTCAGGAGATGCTAGGATAGGGGTAGTGCAAATGGACCTCTTTAACTTCATGAAGGATTTATCAGCAACAGGTGTCCAATGAAATGCATTCTTCTTAAGGAGTTCAGTCAAATGCTTAGCGATTTTTCCATAATGGTTGAAAAATTTCCTGTAATATCCAATGAGACAAAGAAAACCCCTTAGGCACTTTAAGTTCATTGGGCATGGATATTATTGCATAGCTTGTATCTTTTTAGGGTCCACTTTTACCCCATATCTAGTGACAATGTGCCCCAAGTATTCCACTTTGTTGGCACCAAATGAACATTTGGTCTTTTTGACAAATAATTGGTTTTCCTGCAGCAAGTGAAGGACTTTGTCCATATGAAGAAGATGACTATCCTAGCTGCGACTATAAATGAGGATGTCGTTAAATATAACTAAGACAAACTTATGAAGGTAAGGTTTCAATACCTTATTTATGAGACCTTGGAAGGTGGATGGAGCATTGCAAAGGCCAAAAGTCATGGCCATGAATCCATAATGTCCCTCATGAGTTCTAAAAGCAGTCTTCAGAATATCTACCTCCTTCATCCAGATTTGGTTATAACCAGAGTGAAGGTCTAAGTTGGTGAATACAGAGGTACCTTGTAGTTCATCCAAAAAATCATCTATGAAAGGAATGGGAAGTTTATCTTTTATGGTTAGTTTATTAAGGGCAAGAAAATCAGGGCAGATGCACCAAGTACATTCTTTCTTTAAAACCATCACCACTAGGGAAGAATATGGGATAATACTAGGGAGAATTACCCCCAACTCCAATGATTCTTGTACCATATTTTATATTTCATTTTTTTAAGCAAAGGGATATCTATAGGGATGTACATTGGGGGGTTGACTTCCCAGAAGGAGAAGGATGTTATGATCATGCTCACCCTTGGAAGGAGGTAAGGATGTAGGAATCTCAAATATCTTGGGGTACTTGTCTAAGATGTGTTGCAGGCTAGGAGGAACTACCTGAGAGGCTTGTTTAGTGACTTGGATGGAATTAAATTGAGAAATCACACCATGGTGTCCTTTCTTCAATAGTTTTTCCATCTTGTGAGAGATGATGATTTCAGGAGAGTCCGCTTGGAGACCCCTGAGAGTATAGGGGTGAGATTATTGGGTGAAGCTCATATATAATTCTTGATAATCCATTGTGATCGACCCCACAGTGAGAAGCCATTCATCGCCCAATACAATATCACAAACACCCATGGAAATAAAAAATATGTGGAGTTTTATATTGTAATCACCCATTTGGAGTTTGACATTCTCACAATGACCCCCACACTTCATAGTACCACCATTAGCGATGAGGATTTGAAAA
>JASDQU010711026.1:7951-18733 GCA_032191745.1 Picea mariana
TGTTGCACTGTTTGTCCTGGTTGTCTTTTCAAGTGATTATATTCTTCCAAAATGAGGAAGGGATTCCTCTTTATCACCCATTGATCCAATAAAACTTTCACAAGCTGATTGAGATCACTCATGCTTGCAGCTGGTAGATATTTATACCATTTCTTAGCTTCACTTTGCAAATATAAAGAAAAAATTATAATACTAACATCACTTTTTTCCACCTCAAAAAGGTCAAGATAATTTTCAAAAGCTTGAATGTGTTTTTCAGCAGTGATGTAGCCATATTCTCCTTCAAATCTGGGAAGATATTGGAAGTAATTGGAAGGGAAATCATGGATATGGGAGGTAATACAAGAGGCTTGTATATATCTCATACTTCTACAGGTGTAGGAGTATGTATAGGGATCGTAATACTAGGATTAACCTCTTGAGGCTCATAAGGTTGAACATGCTCTTCATAAATTTTGGCAGTATGATCTGGATCAAGATCATGAGAAGGGAAGAAATAATTAAAAATAAAACCTATCATATCTTAGATAAACTTCTATCTTAAATAAATGATCTTTTCAGATGTCCTGGTCATATCTCAGGTCCTTCCTCCAGTGGAGTCTTTGAATTGGAACTGATCTGGAGATGATTGGAGGCACCAGGTGGATGATTCATCCTTGTTGTGTCTGGTCACTGTCCATGATCAGTAACCAGATCTAGAACTTGATATGCTTTGTGAGGAAGGATCCCCAGTATGGTCGCCACTATGTTAGCACTCTGTAATTTCTCCGGATGAGAGAGAAATTGACAGAGGTAACCAAAAAACCACTTGGAGTCAAGGATCTATCCCTCCAAGACTTAGAGAGGGCTCTCTCAATTATCACAATCAACAATCTTACTAGAGTTCAAAGGATTTATGCTAGGTAGTTTCAACTCAGATGGGTTTTGAGTTTTTAGGGTTTTGATGTTGAATCAGAGAGGAGATTTCAAATAACTAAGTCAAAGTATCAACGGGTTACAACATCAACTAAATGTAGGATCAACGTAGAAATGAATTTGTGATGGATTTGAAAATTTATTCGATGTAGTGTAGGGTTTGAAATAGTGAGGAGATCTTAGTGAGCATGTACCCCATGAATTCAACAATCAAGAAGAAAATTACACAAAATGATGTTCCCAACAAAACAAAGATTTTCATGGAAATAATTATGCTTATAACCTCTAGGGAAAATCAATGAAGAATTTATATATGGAAATAAGGAATGTGTATCATTCATATGAAACCATAACATAGAAAAAACAACATCACAAACTCACTGCACAAGAATTACTATATTATAGCCGCAACTGCTCCTTTGATTTCTTGAAAATAGATGAAGTACAAGCTACCAGAGTTCCTCTCTCTGATGTCCAACCCATTTCTTGGCTCTCTTTGGTATATATATAGATACAAAACAAATTTCCCCATATGAGGGTCGAAGTATTCATGATAGGAGAAAATCACAAGAAAATCTCCAACTAAACTGAAGACTAGGAAGTCAAAAATTGTTTTCCCTTTTTACTCTAATTATTTGACTGACTTTAATGACCCTTCAATTACATTCAAATATTTATGAACAGTTCATTTACATTTTATTACATCATCTAGACACCTCATAATGTCAAACACATCTTTGGAATTCGAATTGGACCAAGGAAATTGAAAATTTATCCTGCTAGTAAAATTTCCTAGTAAAAACACAACAAATTTTACAGAAACATAGCATTCCCACCATCATTTTTCAAAAAAGATGAGTGTTCTGGATAACTGAGGATGTATACTATCCTCCTAAACCCTTAAAAAAGAAAAATATCCACTCCAAGAAATCACAAAATAGATGTTCCCACAATTGGTATAGAAATGCAGCACCTGGGTGAAAACAGGGGCAAAAAACATTTTTTCGCCACGTTTTTTACTTTTTTGTTGCAAAATGGATATTGACCTGGCCCACCAGTGATGCATTTGAGATTTAAACTTCATAATATATTAATTCATGCTAAGAAAAGTGAATTTAGAGCCTCCATGAAAAAGTGTAGTGTGGGCTCGCTGCGCTTTTGTAGATGCCATTGTTGCCAAAACTTGCAAAAATTTATCTTAAACCTAGTGGTCAAAGACGAGATGATATCTATTTAACCATAATGAACTTAAAAAAACTGACAGATTTTTTTTTTTCTTTGGTATGTGTGGAACAAAACCCTCCTCTCATTTGCAAAAATAATGTCTCTTTTGTTCACATTTAAATTTTGAATTCGGTCACTAAAAATTGTAGAAGCACAGCGACCATCCAACAGAAACGTAGTGCCATTTGAAAAGGCTATTTGGAGGATTTCCCAGAGGAATTTTGGGAGGAAATTGGTATGGTTGGAAATATGGATATGTATACTACACAATATAGTCATCAAGAATTGAAAACCCTTGCTCCAAATCCTTGAAAAATTGACTTGAAGTAAAGTTGTCCAAAAGTACAACAACCCACCTATAGCAACTGTATTTTGGGAATTTATCTTGAATCATAATACCTGTGTATAAACAAAAGGATTTTTTTGTTACTTTGTTTATTATTGACAAAAACCTCTTTCAATTTTGTCAAATTCATCTTCATTTGGTCATAAACTTATTTTTAAGAAAAATTGTTCCTATGTACAACAAATGACCACAAAACCCTAAAAATCATGCCAATCACCTCCTTATTTTTTTATCTCCGATGCTTGGTGTCTTTGGTTTCTTTTCTTGTGAGCTTATCCAATTTTCCATGAATTCATTTTGCATGATACAAAACCTTGTTCTAATAAGGGGGAAAGGGACAGGGTAAACTTTGGGAAAACAGAGGAAACAAGATTATGGATTTCATGATGACCCACTAACTCAATTGATGACTCATGACATGATGACAATGACCATGAATTATAAATACCATAAGAATATGGAGGGAGAAGTGAAATAAACTGAGCCAAGCAAGCTAGGTGTCTTCATCACGAGAGAAATTTGAAATAGATAGTTGAAGAATCAAGTCACCTATGATTATAGGACCCTAACATGAACCATAGACATAGTTACTTAGAGCCAGTCATTCCATATTTTTGGTAATTTGCACAAGAATAGAAGATCCCTGACCTCATAATCAAAGTCCATGTTTTTAAAACTTAGTTGATTAGTAACCATCTTAAATTCATTTAAATGATCTACAACATACCCAACTTCTGGCATCTTCATATTAAATAATCTATTAATTATAAATAACTTATTGTATGTCGAGGGTTTTTCATATAGTTTATCCAATGTGTCTAGCAGATCCTTCGTTGTCTTTTCTTTCGAAATATTGAAAGCCACTAACGATGCCAGGCTTAGTCGTACATTCCTAGTTCCTTTCTTTCAAGAACCTCCCATTATTCATCCTCCATGGTCGTCGAATTATTTTCTATTCCACATAATGGTAGGAACATATCCCTATAATATAAATAATATTCCATATGCATCTTCCATAATTGGTATTTTTGGCCATTAAATTTATCTACCGTAAACTTTACATCCTTCGTTATTTCTCCCACTCGAACTAGGAGCACTCTTTTTCTACAAGTTACCTTTCGCTCTGATACCAGTTGTTAGAAACAACAAGATCATGGAGCAATAAAAAAAACTATGGAAATAAAACACAAAATATACACAATACAATAGAGACAAAGATATACATAGTTCACCCAGTGTGAGCTACATCCACCAGAGAAATCAACAGGTCCTTCCTTTATTATTATTTTTCAAATGAAGGGATACAACCTACAACACAATCGTTGTAACTTCCTCTTATTTCTCTCACATTCTCCTCACTTAGAATACAATATTGACAATATTACATAGCCACAATACATTTCCCTCATAAAAGAGGGTTGCCTTCTAGGTAAAAAAACCCTAACATAACTTCTACCATCAAATATGTGACCTTATAATGAATGGTCCAAATTTAATATGAAATTACAATATACATTTACAAGGAATTTTTTCCTTCGAGGGATTCACCCCTGGACCCCTGTCAGGGGACCGCTTTCCCCCTGAACCAACAAGGGGGGATATCCCCCCATGCACTCCCCTGCATGGAGGCGTGTACAATCTTCCAGGGTGTAAAGTCTTCATGGGGTTTAAACACGACTGAAAACAAAGACCTCTGAATCAGGAAGATAATCAGTCTCCACAACCAGAAACACCATGGTCCTCCTAAAGATAAATTTTTTGGCATACCCACTCAAATATACTACACAAATAATGGACACTCATTCTTGTGATGGCCTTTTTTCCTACACATTGTACACCAGTCAACTTCTCTTTTCTCCTTTACTTTGTTCTGATTAAATTGGAATGGTAAGTTCTTCAAATCTTGCTTTAGATATTCCACAGTTGGATCTATATGCATGTATTGGTTTTCATCTAGCTGTAAATTTGCTTGTAGGGTCTCACCCTAACTTTGTAATTTATGTTGTCTCAAAGGATACTTCAAGTGTGGAAACAAAGAATTAACAAACACATGTCTATGTTGTGTATCTGTAATAATGTACTTTAACTTTCCTTCTAACCTCTTGAACTTATGGTCCACTTCCCAGAACGATTCTCTCGGTTTATGCTTGATATCTATCATTTCATTCATAAATTGGTCTTCTGAGCTTGTTTTCTAAAATTCATTGATTAACTTTGTCTTCACATTTTATATAGTTGTAGGTGGTCCCGTTAGATTATTTGTTGAGAGACCCATGTACCATTCTAATGAACAGTCTCTGAATGTGATTGCTAACAACACAACCTTTGTATCCTCTTCTGTAATATACTTTATTTCCCATATCTTCTGACAAATGATTTTTTTTTCTATATCGTCTGACCCATCCCCTCAGCACTCTGATAACCTAATAGTTGGTCGATATTTCCCTACCATTGTGAAATTTGTTGAACTGGAACATTCACGTGGTGTAAATATTTGACTGCTACTTGTTGAAATTACACTTCTACTACTATACCCACTTCCTGTAAAAATTATTCTACCACTAATCACTTGTTGGTTAACTTCTTTTTCTTCTTTAGTTATATTAGTCGCACAAGGGTTGTGGGTTCTACACTAATTCTGATCTAGAATGGAGAACCTTAATCTACACTGGACCCAATACCTCTGGTTTTCCTCTCATATGTAGCACGCAATATATCCTCAATATTCCTTGTGGTGTGGATATCCTCTATGTCTTCCTCATCGCCATCCAATTTCTCTTGTTCAAATACTTCTCTCTTCTTATTATTCATCTTATACTTGTAGGGTCATCCATTTTCCGTCACACCTGCACTCCTTATGATTTCCCTATTATGTTCATCATCCATCATGATGGGGTCCATTGACTCCTTCTTCTCTCTACTCTCCAAAGCCTCCTCCATTTCTCATATCTTCCTTAGTGCTTCCCCCAAATCCCCCATGCTCGCAGAGTGATTGAGATGTGTGATTATGTGGTCATCACACCTTTATCATGTAATAATATCTTGATCAACATGTAAAGAGACCTTATGTATATCCTTTTGGGCCCCTTCAAGAAATCCTTATCTAAAAAAGTATACGACTTCGTTGTATATACAACAAACTTAGTGATAAACCCCATAGTAATACTATATAACCAGAAATACACTGCGCACATGAATTTGTTATTAACCCTTTTCAAATGCACAATATTTTCAGTAGTCCACTCTACTGTCCTAATCCGATTAGTCGAATGTGTATCCTTCAACCTTAATAACCATTCCTATAATAACTCTGTAAAGAAACAAAAATATGCTTCATGCAAATCAGTAAACACATACCTCTGTAGGTACTGGCATGGTGTACACCTAGAACCCTTATTATCTTTCTATGCGAACTTCAACTGCTTTGTCTCCAACCATATTTCAATCTCTTTCTTCATAGGATTCCATGGTCTAAACATCTGTTTTTACCACTGCATCTTCTTCACCAATCCCATTCCTAGCTTTCCTTTTGATTTTTAACCGAAAACTAAACCATTTTTTGGACATACAGGATGACCAGAGTTCTACCTTAGTTCTCCAACAAAACCATTTTCACCATCGGCCCTTCTGGTAAACTAGAAGGATACACCACGCAAAGAGTGCATAGTGCAGTCTCACCCAAGATGGTTTATAGGTGACTGCAGGATGCAGGTGTCTTCAGTCATCGAAGGGATTGGGGTTGTTCTTATTACTTCTATATCTATTTATCCATGCATTATACCATACCATTCATCGTATCTATGAATCCATTCATTCACAATTTTCATTCTACATACATATTTCTAGTGTGCACTGTAATTTAAACAATTCATTCATCTATCCATTTAACCTTAATTGCATAAATAATAAAATCATTCAGACACATTGGAACACAAAGTTTTTACCATAGTTCACCCCCCTGGGGATACATCCACAAAGATCTTTTTCTTCTTTCTTATTCATCAAAAAAGCGTTGCGTGCATTACATCATAGGATAGTAGAGAGTAGTGATGTGGATCATGGTCACACCAAGATCCACATATTGTGACCTAGCCCTTAGTTACATCAATTCCATATGAGCTCTACATCTCTCACCAAAATACAGACTCAAAAAGGTTCTCCAAGTATTTTCTTCATGCAAAACGTTCCACAAAGATCTCACACAAAAGAATATATGGGCTCTCTCAATCTACCTTATACCTCTTCTATTTATACTACAAAAATAGGTTAAAAACCCTTACAATACATTCCAAAACTCTAACCCTAACATGACTAGATTTGTCCACATATGCGTCGGATTTCTGCAAATCCTGTTGTGCATGTTGCTTTTCCTCAAAATATGGTTCACTTTCCTTCTTGGTACAATATTCCACATTTGTTGCATTGTTCTCCTAAAATTGCATGCTCCAACATAAACCAATCTATTTTTTTTAGAAGAATGAACCTAATCTTACAATTCTTCATAGAATCCAATATATTGGAGACACCAATCCCCACCATTAAGCACCAAATTATCCATAGGAACAAATCTCTTGGTTTGAATGACACCAACCTTAGTGAATCCACTTGTTACTTATTACTTCAACAAGTCTTCTCATTACTTCTACCTTCACCAGGTCTACTCACTAATTTTTCCTTCACCATCTCTACTCACTACTTCTACCTTTACCAAGTCTGACCAAAATTTTAATTTCCAAATGGTAAGTTTCTCAAAGTTTATTTCTTTAGGTATCTTCTGAACAAAGAAATCGTATAACATAAAACATATCTATTTTTGCAAAATAAATTATGAAATTTTTACCTGAGATACTTTTATATGTCTCCTTATATCTTTGAAAAATTTCACATGTTGAAAAATCTGAGAAAATAAGTTATAGTGAAAATTCCAAACTAACATGTTTCAAACTAATCTATGGACCTTTCATAGAATCTAAATTCCACATAGAATATCTCAATATGTATAGTGAACAACCATATATGAAATTTTTACATGAGGTACTTTTGTACGACTTCTAAGTTCTCTAAAAAATTCATTGTCTAAAAAGTTTTAGAAAAAGAAGTTATAGTGAAAATACCAAACTAACATGTTTGAAACTGATCCTAGAACCATTCAGAAACCCTAACTTCCCCAAAGCATATCTCAGAAAGTACAAAAAAAAAAATTGAAATATTTGCCTGATATACTTTTGGATGTCTCATGAGTTCTCTAAAGATTTCACAGTTCGAAAATTCCGAGAGTAGAAGTTATAGAGAAATTGCCGATCTAACCTTTTTTAAAATGATTTTGGGAGCATTTAGGAACAATGAATTCCACATAGCATATATCCCATATTGTAGTGAACCAACATCTGAAATTTGGATCACATGTACCCAGATATATTTCCTTCATCTCCTCAAAATTTCACGGTTGGAAACATCCTAGAAAATAAGTTATAGTGAAAGTTCTAAGCTAACATGTTTGAAACTAATTTCAAGAGAATTCAGGAACCCTAACTTCCATAGGGAATATATGAAAATGTATATAGAAACAACACCTAAAATTTTGACCACATATACTCAAAGATCTCTCCTCAATCTCCTTAAAATTTCAATGTCTGAAACATTCAAGAAAATAATATATCGTGAAAATGTCAAGATGACCTAAATTTGATTTCACATCTCTTCTCTTATGGAATGATATTCAATCTTTGATCATCCATTTTTCACACACACACACTTTATCTTTTTATACTTTTTCATAAATCCTCCATGAAGAGAGATTTCCTTTAATTTAATAACTAATTTCACTTTTTAATTTTAGATTTCTAAATACCATGGTAAAATACCCCAAACCATGGTTTTGAAACTATCAATTCACTTTTTACTTTTTCACATGTACCACATTTTTAATATACTTGTAAACCTATATATATATATATATATATATATATATATATATATATATATATATAAATCTTAGAAATGTTGTGTCTATTATAATGTCATGGTATTAAATTAATGACATAATTAATCCATTGACATCAATGACAATAAGTCCAACATTGAACTCTAAAAATCATGCAGTATAAATGTTTTACTTTTTGAAATTATTTTTTCATATTTTCCAATCAATGTTACACAAAATTTGATCCAAAATTATTTAAACTACATATTTTACACTAGGAAATAAGGTGTGGATCATGTATATAGTGATCGCTGTATCGGTTGGAGAATCTAAGCTAAACTAAGGTCCAAACTTTGTCGAATGGTTGAAAATGAAAACTTGTAACATAGATTTGGCAGACCTGTGGAAATGGCATACCAACAACTTGTTAAGAACACAAATTATATAATGGAAATAATGGTATTATAACACTTAAAAGGAACTCGTTATAGATTTATAAAACACATTGATTATTAATTCTAAGTTAAGTCATAGTTACATTTACATTGGATACGGAGAAAACTTATTTATATATAAAATATATAATCGAGTCATGACTCTACATAAAGACTAATATATACAATAGAGTCATGACTCTACATAAGACTAATATATACAATAGAGTTATTACTTTAGTTTAATTACTTAAATTGTTATAATTGGGTATGTTATAGTGTCCACTAGATATGGAGCTAACTAGGCCATTCACCATGGTGAATTGTGTACCACTACACATTTTCACTATATGATGTAGTGACATACATATTATCACTATGTGATGTAGTGAAAACTTAGCACATATATTATGTAACCACGCCATTTATCATGGTGAATTGTGTACAATTACATATTTTAATTATGTGATATAGAGATACATTAAAACTTAACTTCAAATTGTGTATGTTTAATGTGAGACTGATATTAATATAATATTATATAATTAAACTTAATTTTATATTGTGTATGTTTAACGTGAGAATGATATTAATATGATATTATATAATTAAATATATATAATATGAAGAGAGATTATTTTTCTTTTTGAGTGTTTTAATTAATTTTTTGATTATATTTATAAAAAAAAATGTAAAATATGTTATAAAAATTGTACTTATATGAATAGATTTTTCATTACATTATTATACATTTTTCTTATAATTCCCCAATTCCATTTTCATATATATGAAAATGCGAAAATTATTAAAAAAATATATGAGGGAATTATTTCTCTTATAATTTCCTCACCTCAACCTTATATATATATATATATATATATATATATATAAGGGTGAAGGTGGAGAAATTATAAAAGAAATGTATAATATATCTTTCTTATAATTCTCCCACCCTCGTATGCATTTATTGAGTATTTTAATTAATGTTTTGATTATATTTATAAAAAATGCAAAATATGATTATAAATCTTATAACATTTATATTGAGTATTTTAATTAATGGTTTGATTATATTTATAAAAAATGCAAAATATGATTATAAAAGTTATAATGATATTTGTGGATTTTTCATTACATCATTATATCTCTATCAAACTTGTCCTTTTCTTTTATGGATACACCATGATATTATATACTAATATGGTATTATATAATTAAACATATATAATATGAAGTGACACTACTTTGCATTTTGAGTGTTTTAGTGTTTTAATTGATGTATGGATTTAATTTATAAAAAAATTAAATTATAATTTTTAATCAAAATAATTCTTAATATGATATTATATAATTAAATATATATAATATGAAGTGAAATTACTTTGCATTTTCAAATTAAATTAAACTTTTAACCAAAATAATTCTTAATATAATATTATATAATTAAACATATATAATATATAATATGAAGTGAAACTACTTTACATTTTGAGTGTTTTAATTGATGTATCGATTATATTTATAAAAAAATTTAAATTACAATTCTTAATCATAAATATATGGTTATAAAAGTTGTAATGATATGAGTGGATTTTCCATTATTTGTATCATCTCTATCGTCTTGTCTTTTTTCTTTCTAGCATATATCATTTCTATGATTGATTTCATTATTGGAGTATTTTGGTTTTACCATCTTTTGTGTTTTTTTGGGTTATCATCAATCATATTGTGCGACCTATTCTTGTTTCTCTTTTTTTTTCTAGTATATAGCCTTTCTATGATTGATTTTATTATGGGAGTCTTCTGGTTTCACAATCTTATATTTTTTATTTTTTTGGATTATCATTAATCATATTGTGTGAATTATTCTTGTTTCTCTTTTTTATTTAGTTTTTTTTTTCAATTTCTTACAACTTTAATATTAAAATTATTCATTTCCA
>JASDQU010711027.1:7991-22370 GCA_032191745.1 Picea mariana
AATGAGTCGCCCTTGGATAAAGCACATCTGTCCGTTTTTTCATCAGACTATGGGATGTAGTACGACCTTAGGAAGCTTTTATCGCTATATAGAGTTGTGTCCTCCATCGTTTGGTTATTATTCCAAACATATGGAGAGTTTGCGTTGCCTCCTGCTTCGTAGACTTATGATTAACATTTATGCTGCCTGAGTCTCATCACTTGTCATGCTATTGTCCAAGGGAAGTTTGTCACTAAGCTTGAGTCAACCCCTCTGCAATATGTCTCTTGTCTGCATACCCGACCATCTTAAACGTCCAATCAAGTCCTTGTTTGAAATCACCGAAGCCTTCAGTCCAATCATCAAGATTATCAAGTCCATGATCGACGAGTCGTCGAAGACCTCTGGGTAGTGCAGTTGTATAGCCATATTACACTCCTACCTGAGTTTTGAAGATTTTGAAGTTGTTTCTCGAGCTCTGAAGATCTCATCTCCAGCCATCAGGCCGAATCAGCTTCTGGAAGATGGATACTCTATATGTATATCTTTTTGATTTCGAGATGTAGCTCCGCTGTGTATTGTCCACGACTACTCTTTATAGTTATTTGACATGGATCTATAGTGTATTTGATTGGTAGAAATGGTTCTATTTTTATCTCGAGCATGGGTATGCCCGCCTCGGTGAGACATTTGTTATTTTGTAGATGGCACCTCCCGGTTCCTGATCCTTGGGCTCAATCGTTCGGCACATCAGTAAAGATTGGTAATGTATTTTGGCCATCAGATGCTCTTCTGACCTCACACATTAGGGGGCATCTGTTATAACCCTAAATTGCACCACACATGCTTACTTGGCATCAGACCAACTCATATCCTTTCTTTGTCAAAAACACTGCTGAACAACTCTTTGAAAATCCTCTTGTGTAAAGGCCCACGCGCCCTAACCCATTACTGCACGCGTGTACATGCTGGCTAACCCAAAACAGCCCGCGTGGACCGACAAAAGCATGAAAAAAGGAAAGTTGCCGACGAAACAAAAAGCTATGGGTGAGTTAACTAAAACTCCCGGCCATGCATGGCCGAGGGTTCGTCCAAATACTTAGCTCCTTCTAGCCTATAAAAGAAGGGGTAGGGGTACCATTTGGAAAGAGGAAAAATATAGCAAAGAAACTCTGCCCATTTACGTATTCCATTATCCCAACCCTTTAGCCTTTCCTAATGCCAAAGGAGATTTAAAGCAAAGCAATTGAAGGACAGAAGAAGAGAAGCCAGAATCAGGTTCAAGGAGTGGTGGCCGGTCTCATCTTTTGTAAGTTGACTCATTTTAAGTAATAAAGAGAATAATTTTCCCGTCCCAATTCATGAAATTTTTATGGTTTGATTAGTTTATGTTTGATGTCTAACCCGTGAGTATATAAGTAGTATGCATGCGTAGTTGTTGCTCGTCTTGAATGCAGGTCAACTTTGGAAGGAGTATTGCGAACAAGTAATCAAGCACAATGGAGGATCGACATCAAACGCCGGTAACGAGGTAGGTTGATCTTTCCATGCATTTACTAAGAAAAAGGGATTTAAATCTAGGGATGAAGGTAGAAAGTAATTTCTATTCGGTCATATCTGCATGCAAAGTATGAACTCTATTTGCTAGTCCGTAGGGTGTTTTTCCCCAACAACACCCATGGATGCCCTAAAAAATCATAAAAAACATAAAATAATTCTGTGTTTTCGGGTGGGTTTTTCGGTTGGGCTCGTTCCCCAACATCCCCATGCCTGTACAAAAATCCAACCCCTCCAACCTCTGGGGGAAGAGATAAAAGCACCATTGAAGGCTAAGGAGAGGTCAAGTCCCTTGGTGCAAGATTATGTTGATAGAATCTAGCAAGCCTCCTTGTCCTATAATCCTTTGAGGAACACCACCTTATTTTTGGAAACTCCTTTTCCAACATCTCTTTCTTATCTATATGGATATAGGGTGTATCATTATCCTTCTTTGGGCCATCCAAGGAAGAGTATAGTGGCTGAGTCAATGCTTGAGGGATTCTTGGAGGAACCCATACAGTTGGCTTCGAGGCGGTGCTAGAGGCAAGACAAGGTTGTAACTTACCTTTATGATTTGGTGTTAATAGAAGAGTTTGTTTTCCCTCCTATCATGTGTTCATTGTATGTTTTTGCTTATTAAGTTTACTTTGAATATGATATATGACATGTATACCCTTTGATCATGTAACTACCTTCGTAGCTGCTCTTGTGTTGTGTCCATTTTGCAGGTCGTTTCCAGCAAAGGATCTGGAGGTCGACAAGAGTAAGGAGTGGGATCGACATCAAACGAGAGACTTAAGGTGCACCCTTTCTCCCTCTTCCTTCCCTAACTTATCCTTGTAAAGTAGTTATTCTTTCAGTTTTTCATGCTTGTCTTGGAGGGAAGATTTTTATCTTCTCTATATAGTCTTGATATGCTATGATTTCGACCCAAAATCACAGGGGAAATATCCCGTCAACAAAATTGATGACCATGCTGGGGATTCTCCTAGCTTGGGTCAATCTCTTAGGGTCTCTTACTTGCTTGCCTTGTCATTTTTATGTAGCTTCATAGTTTTTTATAGAGTTTTTAGCCTCTCAGGGGTTGTTACCAAGCCACAAAGCCCTCTTTTGTGGAGTGGATTTTTATTTTTCTAAGCTTACCTAACCATCCACAAGTTTTTGGTTACAACCCATGTACATCCGGTTGTTGCACTTCTATAGCCCACAGATATCTACGAGTTGCACGAGTAATAGTCGTAGACCTGTGTGAATTTGGAGTTTTAAAAAATTCCTCTTTCTTTCTGGGTTAGTACTTGATTTTCTTAGTTTCCTAGGCTGTCTCGAGTCTCTGAATAGCTTTGCTTTGTCAAAATATGAAAGCGTATCATACAGAAAAAGAAAGATCTTGCTTGAGTTCTTTTGTATAAGGTTTTCCTGGTTGATTGGAAGATCAACCTTATTTTTCTGAACGTCCAGACTCACTGAGTTTTCAGTGGTTCCTTGGCTGAGCGCTTTTTGTCTCTTTACCTACTTTTCCTTGTTTCAAAAAGAAAAAAATGCACTCCTTTGTTTTTTATTTTCTTTTGTAAACAATAAAGAATAAAAATACGTCTGTTTGTTTGCTTCTCCTTTCTTGAACCATTGCCTTCTATCTTTGCAAGAAAAGAGGTAGTTACTTAGCATTCAGGTAGTTGCATTGTATCATGCTTTGGTAGTGGTAGTCTTTCATTAAAAAAGAAAAGAATCTAGTAGTACAAGTTTTGCATTCTTGTGTGCATTTGTTTTTAGAAAAGAGAATTGTAAAGTGAATCTCAAGGTGTGTTAAATCTTGCACTCAAAATTTTTGTTTTCATCTGAAAAAGTAAAGAATTTGCTTCATAAGCGTAGTTGCATCCATTTTCATTTGAAGAAACTACATTGTGTTCTTATTTTGCATTAATTTTGGAGTTAGTCTTAACATCACCAAAGTTGCATCTGCACCCTTTTTGAGTTAAGAACAACCCATTAAAATGAGTGCATAGCTAAAATCTATTAGAAACTTTCATTTTTCTAGGGTGAATGAACAAGTTTAGGCTAGGGCCTTGGTGTAGTTTGGAGAGTAAATTTCTCCAAGGCCACTAAAAAAACATAAGTGTCTGAGATAGGGAGTGAAGAATCCAATTGTCATATAAGTTCGTCTGGAAGCTCCTCTAACACAAGATTTAAACATGAGGTTACGTAAGGAATAGTCAAGGAGATTCCCCTCCAAAGCTGGACCAAGTGTAGTGTATAGATTTTATATTGGGTTTTTTTTTTAAGTGACACTGACTCATTTGGTGTCAGTCCTCTGTAAAATTTGAACTTGGTTGAAGTTTTCCTGAAGTGATACTAGCCCTCTTGGCATCAATCTTTTGGAGCTTCAGACCTAGTTTGAGATTTTTTGAAGTGAAACTGGCTTGTTTGTAGACAATCCTCTGGAAGAGCTTCAGGCTTAGTTACCCTGCCCATAAGTTCGATCTCGATTGTCGACTGTACCCCTCAGACACTGACTGTGAGCTGGTAACCATAGTTTCTTTTCCTAGGTATATCACAAGGTGACTGCAGGGGGGTTTGTCATAGTACCTGGGGCAGATTTTGTATCACACACTTCAATCTGTTGGAGGGTGACCTGCGAAGCATGGGCACTTGCACTGGATAAGGAAGATTTGTGGAGGTCAAGATAAATGC
Source organism: Picea mariana (assembly GCA_032191745.1). Classification (NCBI taxonomy): domain Eukaryota; kingdom Viridiplantae; phylum Streptophyta; class Pinopsida; order Pinales; family Pinaceae; genus Picea; species Picea mariana. The sequence goes on from JASDQU010711027.1 coordinate 12,198, forward strand.
TTCTCACACCTTCGTGCATTGGTATAGGAGACTTAACCAACCCATGCCTTCATCCAAAAGGGCCTGAGGCTACTTTGTTTCTATTCCGGTCCCAAGACTTAATCCACTTGAGTCAGAATCTTGACAAAGTTGTTTGTGTTTGTCTTGTCTTTTAGGGCTTTGTAGCGATGTGATTGGTGAATGCAGTTCAACTTTAGGAATGTGAGTCAATTGTCACCGAGAGCTGAAAACTCAAAGTGGCCAACCTATCGCCCCAAAGATCGAGGAGAATTCAGGTCCTTCATCCTAAGGAAGAGGTTAGGAATAATTCTCCCCCACCTCCACAAAGGCATCGACTTGATCAATTTGGAACTTTCGTACCAACTGGTCAGACCAAGATCGTAAAAATTTATCCTGATCCAAAAGTCAACGCTTCAGAACCAGAGGAGGTAACTGTTGAGGAACTTGGGGCTGGGTAGTTTGCTCCACACTTTAATCCTCCGTTACCTGGTATTTTTCCATTTCTAGTCATGCAAGTCCCACCTCCCAGATCAAACTTTGCTGATAGTATCCCTCTCCATTGGGCCACTATGGATGAGACTTCGCCAATGTTAGGGTCGAGAGCCCCTGCAACTCCCACCTCGATGATAGTTACCACGAGGATCTTTCCCTTTGGTATGTCAGGTCAAATGACAAATGTGGTTCATTCCACCGTCACTGTGACAACCAACAACATTGCCTCACCGGTTGTCAGTCCTACTCGCGTTTCGAGTGCAATTGCATCGTTTTCATCAATAACAAATGATTTTTCTTACGGAATGTCATCGATGGACGCGCTTAACACGTTGGTTAGTTCTCAGGCAATGTCCTAGTTTTCAAATGTTAGTGTAGGGAGCACTCCAAATCCTTACCAAGCCGTGTCTTGGGGTAGAGGACACATTCCTTTGTCAACTCCATTCATTGAAAGAAAACCTGTCCAATATTTTGGCCCTAACTCCGCATGGGGTTGGGGCGTCCCCATGGGTAGTAGACCTCAATCTACTAGTATGTCATTTATGTTGGCATCGTTCACACGTTACAGTGGGTTCGAGAGTAACCCTTTCACTACATTCATAGTGTCGGCAGGGGGCAACCACTTCCCAGGCTAGTCCATCCCCTGGAAAGGACCTTTGTCTTCGCTAGGGGAACCGTTGAGGAGTACCCCTATCCAAGGCCAGTGGAATCCCTCTCAAGGGGTGTCGCAAGTGGGAAACCCCTTTCCTGGCCAGTCTACCCCCATGCCAAGATTTGTTCCTACGCATGGGGAGTCCGTTAGGGGAAAACTCAGTTCTTATTTTGTGAATCAGATAGGTGAAGGTGATCCTTCATTTAACCAAAGCCAACAAGGCTTCATCCCAAGCTCTATTTTGATAACAAACTCTTTTTGGCAACCTAGTGCCAGTTACAACCTAAGACCTTCTTTTCATGTTGCTCATCAGTCAATGACGTAGCCTAGGTTACCATTTCTGACAACGCTACATTTTCCAGACTTATCCAAGTTGATGAATGATCCCATTCATCATGAACCTAGTTGGCCTCTGGTCCCAACCAAACTACCTTCAGACATTCCAAAGTTTGAAGGGAAAAGTGGCGAGGATCCGCAGGACCAGATTATGACTTTCCACTTGTGGTGTTCTTCCAACTCACTTAATGACGATTCAATTCGATTGCGTTTGTTCCAGCGTACTCTCACTGGAGGTGTTTCCAAGTGGCATATTGAACTTGAGAGGGGTAAGTACTCAACTTTCAGTGATTTTTCCATGGTTTTTCTAAACCATTTCCAACTCCCTGTCCGGTACGATGTTGGAACATAATTATTGGCTAATTTTGATCAAGATAACGCCATGCACATTTCCGATCACATTTGGGAATGGAGGAGAAGGAAGAGATTGATTAAGGCTATGGCTCCACCATAGTTCCTCCTTAAATGGTTCTTGAAATATCTAATCCCCTATATTTCTAAAGATGTTTCAACTTCAGGAGTGTTTTTAAAGGAACATGCAATCTTTCAGGTGAAACAATTAGAGCTCATATACTCTTAGTCAGACATGCTCTATGAGATTATGCCGAACATGCCGCGATCTACTCTCGAATTGGTAAAGCGAAAGTCTAACCCACATGTCGATGGTATAGTGGGTTCTTCTCAAACAAAAGTCGCAGACCTGGCCACTAGCCAGATGCAAAAAATTACAATTCAACAACCTATGGCCAGTCCAGCATCTGAATCGACCACCACCGCCACCAAGTCTTCCAATGTACATTATGTGCAAGCGAAGACTTCGAAGGGTCCTCAACAACTTGGAGAGAGAAAAAAAGGTAGTGGTAATAAGGGTGGTGGGGGCAATAAAAAAAAGTTGGATAAGAATGTTGAGGGGGCCAAGGATGAAAAAAGGAAGGTTAATTTTCCTTGCAATCTTTGTAACGATGATCACCTTACACATCAGTGCCAACAGATGGAAGAATTCCAGTGTCTTATTAAGTTGAATCAACAACAACAACCTGTTGTGTTGAAGAACCCTTTCCCACAAGGAAAAAATTTGCAAGCTGGTTCTTCCAACTTCAACCCACAAAGGGGAACTTCTAGTGCTCCCCCCTCTGATGGATATAAAGAAGTAGTAAACATGCTTAGCCATTCGAAGCTGAATGATGTAGATTTGTCAACAAGGTCTCAGAATTATGATAATCCATAGTCGACTGAGAAGGGTAAGAAGACTTCATAGGATCAGGCTCCTCTCCACATAGAGAAGCCTAACAAAGAGACAACGCCGCACATACCTAAGGGTGTTTATAGAAGGACAACGCATAACCCTAATTCAAAAGTCACTCCCAATTATTCAATTATTGAGGATTTGGCTCAGACGCCCTGCACAATGTCCACTTTGGGGGTGCTCCAAAGTTTCCCCTCGCAACACACTGCGTTGTTGTCTGCCATAGGAGTTGTTGATTCTTCTAGTCATCTCGTAATGAAGTTTGATGCTACTGATGCGAGGCCACGGCTTCCATATCATGTAGCTTTTCATATTGGTGTTGTTTCCAACAATATCTTAGTTAAGAGAACCATCATTGATGAAGGTGCTTCAATGTGCGTAATGTCTTTGTCATGTTGGAAAGCTATCGGTTCTCCTGAGCTTACCCTCTCTCCTACACTCTTGACTGCCTTCAATGGATGTTCATTTCGACCACATGGTCTGATTCCTTCTTGTCTGGTTACACTAGGGGGAAAGTCCATTTGCATAGATGTTGAAGTAACCGATGCATCACTTGACTATAATATGTTGTTAGGAAGAAGTTGGACATATGCCATGATGGTTGTCGTCTTGACAATATTTCAGATTATATGTTCTCTGCATGAGGGAAGAATTGTGACAATTGACGAGGTGGCGTCCAATCTTTCTGACGTGGTAGCTAACCCAAGGACTACTGTCCCTTGGATTGAAAACTCTCAGGTCACCACTAAGAACATCGGTTGTGGGATGTACCCTTCACTTATGGGATCTTTTGAGTCTCTCGCACTGATTTCATATGTTCACCACACTCTATTTAATAGGGTCGCTTCATATAGAACGTTGTATATGAAGGACCCATGGGCCCTTTTCTCACCATCTAGTATAGTTGAAGGTTGAGTCCATACTGGGATGGCCAAACCCTTGTCTATAGTTAAAGTAGATTATCAAGCCATTCAACAGGCCACAACAGACCCAGATCACACTCCCGCCGTCACCGAGGAGGACGATCTTTTTCCCGAGCTTACTTGGGCTCAAAACTCTTCAAACTCTTAAGAATGTTTAGATATCATCTTCCCTTTGGATGAATCCATTATCGAGGCAATGGTTGGAGATGAAAGGCCATGGGAGTATTTTCATCATAGATCGTATTTCCTCCCCGAACTTAGTCAAATAAAGAATGGAGAGTTTAAGTAAGACATTGTTGGAAGTGTTGATGGGGTAGTCAATCCTTTGGCTGGGCATGGTGTCTATGCCGAAGGAAATATGGCTAATATATCGGAGATGATCCTAATCAACATCTCTAAGAATCTCGATGTCTTCGAAAACATCTTCATCGGAGTAGAATGCTCGCAATATGAGATCGTTTAGTACACAACACTTTTTAAAGAGTTTCGAGACATGTTTGCATGGTCTTGCGAGGAAATGCCTGGCATTGATCCATGGATAGTTCAACATGAAATTTGAAACTACGAAAACACAAAGCCGATTCGACAAAAGTTGAGGCCTGTAAACGCTTTGCAGGATGCAAAGCCATATAGCATTGATGTGCCATATCAGAGGGAGCAGATGGCTCTGAAGATTATATAGACTCAGAGGGATTCAAGCTTCAGAGGGAGCATGGAGACTTAGAGTGAGCCTAATCTCAAAGAGGATCAGATGGGAAAAAAGAGACATCTTCTAGAATGGACAGATAGATGCCATGAGTTGAGAAGACTAGATCGTAGCTTCAGAGACTTCTAGGAGATGTGAAATTTCCTGGGAAGATTCCCTTGTTTCAGTGACAGAGAAGGAAGCCAGTCAGAAGGATTGGGATATGGATTCTGCCTTGAGACTAGAAGGGAAGTTAGTGGTGACTTCCAAGATTGGTCCAACAGATCAAGCATGTCGCAGATAACAATATACATATGTACAAAGCCTAATTTGTGTCCAGAGGATTCTCCCAGCAAGAGGGAGAAGACTATGATGAGACACTTGCTCTAATAATTAGAAAAAGTATATATAGAACAACCATGATCCATTAAAAGAAGTCGATGCAGTATGAGATTCAAAGGGAGAAAATGAATCCGTCATCATGATGGAGTAGAGGTGCTACTCTCAAATTTTAGTAGCTACAACGAGAATGGAGCAGTCATTCTCAGTTTCAGAAAAAGCAGCTGTAGGCGCAGAGTCCCAGTTCTAGAAGGAACAAGTTGCAGAGAGAATAGGGGACATACTCTCAGACAGTGAGATAGATAGTGCTTTGTAGAAAGCACATAGAGCCAACACATGATTATGCAGATTGAGTTGCAACTGATCAAGTGTAACAGGTTGGTACAATGTGATGTGAAATTTTGGTTTTGAAGTACAGGACAAGAAGACCCATGTCTGCAATTTGAAGAAAGATCCAAGAGCTTGGTATGGAAGGATTGATAGTTTTCTGATGAGCTTGGGATTTACCAAGAGTAAATTTGATCCGAGCCTTTACTTCAAGATTGAGAATGATGGACCAGTTATATTGTCGCTATATGTGGATGACTTATTCTTGACAGATGAAGAAAAGCTCATCACAAATTGTAAGAAGAAGCTTGCCGCTAAATTTGAAATGAAGGACCTAGGCCCGATGCACTATTTTTTAGGTCTTGAAGTATGGAAGATATTTTCATTATTCAAGGAAATTATGCCATGAAAATCTTGAAGATATTCGACATGATGGATTGTAGAGCCATGTGCACTCCTATGGATATGAATACAAAGTTATTGGCTGATACTTCGTCATAAATAGTTGATGTTACTCTATACAAACAAATGATTGGTTTGTTGATGTATCTGACGAATACCAGACCAAATATATGCTTTCTTGTGAAAACCTTGAGTTAGTGTTTGGTGGAGCCCAGATGTGTTCACCTTGTAGCTGCAAAGCATGTGATGAGATACCTTAAGGGTACGTTGGAATATGGCCTCTGTTATACTTGATATTGTAACTTCAGATTGTATGGCTATATTGATTCAGATTGGGCTGGAAATGTTTTAGACAAAAACAACACTTCATGATGTTGTTTTAGTTTGGGGTCAGCCATGACTTCATGGAAAAGCAGGAAACAATCCAGTATTTCTCTCAGTACGACATAAGCATAATACATTGCAGCGTGCTCCGCCAGTTGTGAAGCCATATGGATTTGGAAGTTGTTGAAAAGTCTATTTGACTTAGAGATGGATGCTACTGTGATATTTTGTGATAACCAGAGTTGCATAAAGATGACAGAGAACCCAATGTTCCACGATAAGATGAAACACATTGAGATTCGGTACCACTAAATTTGTGACATGGTATAGAAGGGAGTTGTGAAGCTCCAATATGTTGGAAAGATGAGCAGGTAGCAAATGTGTTGACTAAGCCTCTGTCTTGTGTAAAGTTTGAGTACTTTCGAGACAATATTGGTGTAGTCCGAAAGAACTTCCCTCAAAAGGGGTAGTGACGTTGATGATACTATGGTATCTTGACCACCAACATGGCACCTTGTTATCATTTATGTCTTAGGGGATTGAGCATCCCTGGATAGATCCCGTAAGGTCCGGATGGACGGTCTATCAGAGTGCCTATGTATGTATATACTTGTTGTGGTCAGTAGTGTGGTAGCTCGTTAGGATTTATATCCTAGGGGATTTTATTATCCCTGGGTAGATCCCATAAGGTCCGAATGGATGGTCTGTTGGAGTGCCCACATTTGTTGTTGTTGTTGCTACTACTGTTGATTCTCCTATCTCATTCTGTTGCCATTGATCTTATTGTTCCAACTTCGTGTTGTTGATGTTGATGTTCCAACTTCATGTTGTTGTTGATGATTATGTTACTCCAGCTCCATGCTACAGATGATGACGATGCTCAGTTTCTACTGATGTTGATGATGAGAAAAACTTCCGATGATTTATAGATATGACATACAATGTTCCAGATGTTGATGACGATGTCTCTTCCTCTTGATGTTGTATTGAGTCCAATCAGTTGTTATTGATGTTGTCAGTAGAATACCCTTTTTGTTAAGGGAGAGTGTTGAAATATTGTAACTTCGAATAATATTCTACCTAAGAGGGAATGTTGAATATTATTATTATATTATATTTATTAATTAGGCCCTATTGTGCCTTTATAAAAGTTAGCCCTTTTGTGCCTTGATAATTAAATGTAAATTAAGAGGGTAAAGTGACAGGTCAACCCAAACCAAATTATAGGTTGGCCAGACCACTATTTATAAGAGAGGCCAATGCCTCATTTGGACACACTCACTTATCGTCTCTGCAACAAGAGGAAAAAGTGTGCAAGCGTTGGAGGAGAAGCTACTGCAACTGGGGGTGACGTCAAGGATGGATCTTGGTCTATGTCTTGGTATCTCTTGGATAATTAGTGCACTAATATTTTCTAGTGAAGGAGTAGAGGAGAATATTCTACCTTGGTTTTGGTCTATCTACATTGAGGAAGTTTTTGCTGGGTTTTCTTCCCCATGAGGGTTTCCTAGGATAATCTGTGTGTCTCTATTTTTTCTGTGATTGTCTCTCTTTCAATGATCTTATTTATGCAACTAATGTGATAAATGATTATAATAATAAGCAATTGGTTCAGTCTCATCATCATGAGTATCAGTCTCCTCGTTTCATTTCTTCCAAATATTTGGCCTTCCTCCACCCATTGTGCTAGTTGTTGGAGGATGCCTTAATGACTTCTTTCCAGCGGGTCTCTTCCCATCGACTCCGACACATCTTTCTATGAGAGAGGGATCTAGAGTTATGTTTGGTACCTTGGGGATTGTATTCATTAGTGGAAAGTTCCCTCGCTATCGACAATGAGAATACATCAAATCCCCTACTCGATAGATTCTACTAGGTGTTCGACGCCAACTCATTTATTCACACTTGTTAGATTGTACCATGGTTCCTTGAATCCCATTATCATCATCGATGGGTTGTCTCACGTTTGTTAACGGTATACATCAATGACCAGTAATCAAACGATGCCTTGCTTTGTTTGACTTCAACACATTTATTCACATAGTGTAGATTTGTACCACGACAGATTGTTATGAAGACTTCAGGTGAAGTACGAGCACCACATATTCTTTGATCCTTCTCGACTCATATGGTTACACCTTACAAACATTGGTACTTGCTGAGGATCAACTTGTTCATTCTCTTGGTTCTAGATATCCTTTGTTCTTGATTTTGAGACATAGCTCCATGGTGTATCTATTCGTGGCTATGATCTACTTTGACATGGATCCACTATGTATTCCTCGTGGCCATGCTTGCTACTTCATATTTATCACATGGATCCACTGTGTATTGTTTGTGGCCATGGACATTAGTAATACTTTCATATGTACCATGGATCCACAATGTACTTGCTTTGGTGACCATGCTTATATGACTCCTGAGCATGGGTATGCCTGAATTGGGAAGCAATACTCTTGTTTGATATTTGTTGATGGTTATTGTTCTTGAATCAGTTGTTCTTGAACCTTCAGGGGTACTTCAATCCATCCTTGCATCTAATATTTTACAATGTATTTTGGCTATCATCTTTCCCTTCTGACCTCACACATTAGGGGGCATTTTTTATAGCACAAAATTCCACACCTATGCATTTGTACCATGGCCTAACCCTTTTCCAAAGCTTGCTAGACATTTTCCAAAGTTGCCTCTCCAAAATAATTTAAAAAACATTCCTTATGAGCATATATGCGGGTTTCCCTAGTGCAACATGCTGACATCTGCGACTCTCCATCTTGCATCCTACAGATGCCCTCAAAAATCATAAAAAATAAAATAATTCTGTGTTTTTGGGCGGGTTTTTCGGTTGGGTTCATTCCCCAATGTCTCCATGCCCGTACACAATGGAATCCAACTCCTAAAACCTCTTGGCGAAGAGATAAAAGCACAATTGAGGGCTAAGGAGAGGTCAAGTCCCTTTGTGCAAGATTATGTTGCCAGTATCTAGCAAGCCTCCCTTTCCTATAATCCTCTGAGCAACACCCCCTTATTTATGGAAACTCCTTTTCCAACATCTCTTTCTTATCTATATGGCTATATGGTGTATCCTTATCCCTATTCGGGCCATTCAAGGAAGATTATAGTGGCTAAGTCGATGCTTGAGGGATTCTTGGAGGAACCTAGTCAATTGGCTTCGAGGCGGTGCTAGAGGCGAGACAAGGTTGTAACTTACCTTTCTAATTTGGTGTTAATAGAAGAGTTTGTTTTCCCTCCTATCATGTGTTCATTGTATGTTTTTTCTTATTAATTTTACTTTGAATATGATATATGACATGTATACCCTTTGATCGTGTAACTAACTTCGTAGCCATTCTTGTATTTTGTCCATTTTGCAGGTTGTTTCCAACAAAGGATCTGGAGCTTGTCGAGAGCAACGAGTGGGATCGACATCAAATGAGAGACTTAAGGTGCACCATTTCTCCCTCTTCCTTCCCTAACTTATCCTTGTAAATTAGTTATTCTTTCAATTTTGCGTGCTTGTCTTGGAGGGAAGATTTCTTTCTTCTCTATACAATCTTGATCTGTTGTGATTTTGACCCAAAATCACGGGGGGAATATCCCATCAACACTCCCAAACAAGAACATTTTCTGTCAACTATTATTCTTATTTTGAGAGGGAGTCAACCTAAACATTTATCTCCCTGAAAATGTGTGTGAACTGGAGGTCTTGAAATGATATGACAATAGATTGAAGTTTCATTCCTAGTTAATTTAGATTCGTCTCGAGAAGCCAAGACTCTTGTTTCATCCATCTAATGCATAATTTGTAGTCTCCATAAATGTGGCATTTATGAATTCCTTTTTGTGCTGCCAGCTTTAAAAGTGCCAAGAGAGCTGAGAACTCACCCAGATTGTTTGTACCTTTACCAATTTTTGCTTTCCTAGCAATAAAATGTGTCGAATTAAAATACATGTAGAATCCTAGTCCACATATCTTTTCATATACTTGGCATGCCCCATCAAAGTATCCCCAAGGCTTTGATTGATCAACTACGATCGACGAGATCTGTTGGGGAAGTTTGATGCGAGTCATGACTTTTTATGACTATGAGAGCGTAATGACCTGTTGTGAAACTTTGAATGGTGGCCATAACTCGTTTTCAAAAAATCGCTCGTTCTGCGCCAACCACATTCCTCATGAAACTAATAATGGTTGCACTTTACAATTATAGAGACCGGGATTAATGAAGAATTCTTTGAAGCAATCGTGGATGCATGTCTTTGACCACAAGTAGGATAGACCAATGTAGTTCTCCAAATCTGCCCAAACTTGTCTCGAGAAGACACACTGAAGGAAGATATGTGGGATTGATTCCTCTTGCTGTGAGCACAATGGACAGATACCAGGACTGTGGAAACCAATTTTCTGAAGTCACTCCCAAGTCAGCGCCCGTCCCTTTAGAATTAA
>JASDQU010711028.1:0-27674 GCA_032191745.1 Picea mariana
AAAGCAAACCCTAGGCTAAATAGCCAAACAGAGAGTAGCGCATCAATCCCCAAGGATAGCGCATCACAAAATACTAATCAGATGTTCCAAACCCTAGCCAAGAGATATCCAAGCCAATACTGAAACTAGCTGTTGCTGTAGCTGCAGCTGCAACCCTCCTCCAAACCTGCGCACCAACTGCAACTGCAGTGCGCACCAACTGGGAAAACTGCAGTCCTGAGATGCCGTCAAATGAGAACTGGCGCGCTGTATCTATAGTAATCCTTCCAGTTTGCTGGGGCCGACTTCTCCTTCTGGGTATGTGTCTGTTCAGTATATTATTATTATTTCTGGCCGACTTCTTCTCTTGGAGGCTAATAGCCTAATATAAATTATATTCTTGAGCCGACAAGGCTTCTAGGGTTATTAGCCAATTCATTAGGGTTTCTCTTGCTTNTGCGCACCAACTGGGAAACTACAATTCTGAGATGCTTTCAAATGAGAACCGGCACCCTATATTTATAGTAATCCTGCCAATTTGTTGGGGATGACTTCTCCTTCTGGGTATGTGTCTGTTTAGTATATTATTATTAATTCTGGCCGACTTCTTCTCTTGGAGGCTAATAACCTAAAATAAATTATCTTCTTGAGTTGAAAAGGATTTTAGGGTTATTATTCAATTCATTAGGGTTTCTCTTTCTTCCCAGAGTCTTATATTCTTGTTAGGTTCACACGTGGGGGTAAATACCTCCTGCAGCTACCATAATATTAACAGGAGCATCATTGATCCGGATTATTTTTGGCACAAAATGAGAGGGGAGATATAATAAAGAAATGCATAGAGATATCATAGATATCCAATAATATAATAGAAATGTATCAGATATGCAACCATATACACACAGATACATTAATACACGATTTCTATTAATGGAATAAATGTACAGAGACTGCAAAATACAGAGTGAAAGACTCGCTAGAATGGTGGCAGCTTATCTGTGAGAAGATATGTGACGACTACTCGCATTCGAAAGAAGATGATTACAATGAGGCTCTGAAGGCCTTTTTACAATAAATAGAAATGCCAAAAACCCTAAACATCCAAAAACCTAACCCTAGGAGATGAAGCACCAAAAGTCATGTGGGCCCTGTTTAGGTAAGTTAGTACATCAACTTCCCGGGGTCGTAACGTTTGCATACGATCTCCTTTTTAGGTGTATGATAGCCCGTTGGAAAGGTGTCATCAAGGAGATTCATTTTGGGGGATCATTCATGCCTTTGACTATCATTGAGAAGATTTATCTCAAAAAACATTCATTTATGCCCTCAAAACAGCCCCGGAAGTTAAAACTGCTAAAAATAGTAAATTGCCAAAATAGCATAAATAGTAAACTAAGAATGACACTACGAGGTCGAGACTCATAAATAGAATGGAACTTCCACATATATGGTTGGCCCAAGAGAAAATCATGGACATACAGTGGGGAAACATCACATAATACCTCATCCTTGAAGGGACCGATGCCATATGAAAATCGACATTGCTGGTTGACACAGAGATCTCATCCTTGGTGAAGCCACTCGATGTTGTATGGTTGTGGGTGTGGTATTTTTTACAATCCCAACTGTTTGAATACCTATTCTGAGATGAGGTTCTTCTAGCTTCTGCTATAGACAATAAAATGTAGCGGGTTCCCCTTCACACACATCTATGAATCAAAAAGGCACTCCCCCTCTTTAGGATCTGTTGGTTCTTCTGGTTGAATTGTTGTGGTCATGACAATAGCAGTGGGATCTGCATCAATGATCTGTATTTTACCAGTATTTTTATAATCAGATTTTGAATCAGGGTTCGGCTCCTTGTCTTTGATCTCGACCACCAATGACTGTTTTGAGAGACATTCATCGGTGTTGTGCCAGGGTATTTTGTGGAAATCACACCATTTTATGGTGTCCTTCTTTGTTTTCCTGTGACCCTTCTTTTCCCGTGTCTTGGATGGGTTTTCGGGAGACTGTTTGTTAGGGTCATCTTTTTCATACTTTGGTTGTTGTGGATTTGCAGACTCGAACTCCCGTTTGTTCTGGTGCTTAAATTTCTTCTTGATTTTAACAACATATCGATAAGTAGAATCGAGTGATGAGATGTCCATAAAATCCATTTCAGTTTGGATGTATCTGTGTAGAGCCCCACAGTATTTCATAACCAAATGTCGTTCAGAGTCTTTGATATCCAGCTTAGTGCTCAAGGTATGGAAGGTATTGGTGAACTCCAGAACTGCTTGGCCCCTCTCTTTCCGCAGTGTAGTCCTTATGATATACTGGTCCTCATAGTTTCTACCAGGGTAATACTGTTCCTTTACCACATCCAAAAAAAAATCCCAAGTGGGCTCAACCCCATATATTCCACACTCCTTTGTGGAACTTTTCTCCAAGTAAGTTTCCCACCAATGTTTGACATGGGGGGAGATTTAAGGAGTGTGAAGGTGATCTTTTCCCTGTCATAAAAATTATGAACAGAGAAATAACCTTCTAACATATTTAACCATTTCTCTAGGGCATCCGCATCTATCTGACCTTCAAATACAAGAATATCAAAATTAATCTGTACCTTGAAAGGAGAGGTGCTTCCAAAGTGGATTTTTGATGAAGATGTGCCTGTGGCTATCGACAAACATTGAAGGATGTGGGACAAATTCTCCATCATTTTGTCCCTCTGTTGCATGAGAGCTTGCTCAAGCGAGAGATTGATAGGATCGTCTGCTCCATCGTTTTTCTTTTCTTTCACCATGGAGGGTTTCTTGGGCATGCAAGAGAGATTGTCTTCAAGAGAGACAAGCTCAAGACCCAACTTTCTACACTCAGACCTCATCGGGGACATGCACTAAAAAACAATCAAGAGTAGCTTGCTCTGATACCACTGATCTAGAATATTTTCGGCACGAAATGATAGCGGAGATATAATAAATAAATGCACAGATATATTGTGGATATCCAATAATATAATAGAAATGTATCATAGATACAACCATAGAAACAAAGATACATTAATACACGATTTCTATTAATGAATTAAATGTACAGAGACTGTAAAAATACAGAGTGAAAGACTCGCTATAATGGTGGCAACTTATCTCTGAGAAGAGATGTGACAGCTACTCACATTCGCAAGAAGATGATTACAATGAGGCTTTGAAGGCCTTTTTACAATAAAAAGGAATGCCAAAAAACCTAGACATCCAAAAACCTAACCCTAGGATATGAAGTGCCAAAAGTCATGTGGGCCCCATTTGGGTAAGTTAGTACATCAACTTCCTAGGGTCGTAACTTTTGCATACGATCTTTGTTTTAGGCGTATGATATCCCGTTGAAAATTTATTGTCGAGGAGATTAATTTTTGGGGCTCAATCATTCCTTCAACTATCATTGAGAAGCTCGATCTCGAAAAACCTTCATTTAGGCCCTCAAAATAGCCCCGGAAGTTAAAACTGCTAAAAATAGTAAATTGCCAAAATTGTCAGAAAATTATTTTGAGCTAGTTGGAAAAGGTGGGTGGCCACCGATCTCCACCTATATCAATCATAACTTAAAATAGAATTATTTCCTATTGTATTCCCTTTAAATTTCTCTCTCCTAGGTATTTTTCAATATTTATTTACTTCTAAACTCATATTCAAGAAGATATTCATGATATGAATACAACTATAAACCAACAAAAATGTGAAATTCTCTATAGATTGTGATTAAGGAATATTAAGAGTACGGTAAGGTCTCCCATGATACCCATTGAGCATGCATGCTCCTTGGGTTGAACCGAAATTGATCTTTTAAATACTTTAGATAAGTTTATGCATGAGTTATTTTACCATTTAGGATTTAAAGAGAAGAAGAAGATTCTTAATAGAAGAATTATGTAGCCATCATAAAAAATTCAGAACAGTAAACCATAATGCCAATGATTGATAGTGAAGTTCAACACAAATTTTCCTACATCTTCGAGACTTTGTATTAAATGGGAGGCTACCTATTAATCTTTAATGATTAAAAACAATACCAATAACGACTTACGTAACATCTCTTGAAACCACCTTTCAGATCTGCAGCTTCTAGACAGAAACAAACATCACCAACGGTTGCAATAGGTAATTCTGAGACTTTTGAGTATGACCTCGACTATGCTTGGCTCAACATCTTGGGCTCTGGAGGAAATTTTTTGTTCAACTACTCAGATGCAAAAACATAAGATATATTCATACTCCCTCAAAATTCTGTAACTTTTGAGTATAAATTCGACCTACTTCTAAACAGACCATCAAGACCTCCCCTTTGCACAAATACAAATGTTGCACCCTATTAGATCCATAGAGTCCATATAGTCTCGAACTACATGCTAAAAAACTCCCTTTTGCTCAATTTTTGTGCCCGACTAAATAAGTCAGACTCCACCAAATTTAGCGACAGTTAGCCAAAATTAACATCAATTAGCGAAACTTACTGATATTTTTCCAGATTTGGAGGATTCTCGCTAGATTTGGTGGTAACCACCAGATTTGGAGGAAACCACTAAACCACTTTGACCTTTTAGAAGGTGCCATGTGGCATCTCCTCATTGGTCCATGTGTCACCTCATCATTTTCTCAAGCCATGTAAGTATGCCATGTCATCTATCATGTCATCATCCATACAGTGCCACATCATCATTTGTATCACCATGTGTCACCTTCATACAGTGCCATGTGTCACATTCGTACGGTGGCACGCGTTACTTTTTTACTTGTCCAAATCACCCCTGAAAATGCCAAAAATGACTAACATGTGGCACATCCTAGTGCTACCATGTGTCATGCTGATGTCAACATGACGTACTTCTGACATCATCATGATGTATTGCTGATGTCATCTAGCACATCAGATGTACGACCTTTGACTTTTTGCATGTTTGGGAAAAAGTTCAAAATGCAATAAATTTTGCATACGGTGTCCATTTTTGGAAAAAAATATACTGTTGAAATCAACACGTCGAATCCTACACAATGACATTGGTTTCATCCAATTCTGAGAACTTTGATTTTTAGATCTTTCTGGATCCAGTTGGATCATACCTCCCCACTAAGACCTTTTGGTCCTCCAAAAGGATATTGACCAATCATCAAGTGCAGGATATGCCTCCCCAATTGTTCTTTGTCTACCAAATATGTTTTGTGCACTTATCGCATCATAATCAATTGCATAATAACCATGACAACTGAAATCATATTGTTGTCCATTTTAACTGGTTCACATCTTACTGAATCAACTACCATCCATGCAGAAAACATGAGCAACAATAACATCAGAAATATGACATAAAATGAACCAATATGTTTGATGTTCTTGCACAACATTAACTTATCTTGAAGCAAAGTATGATTGAACTCCCATCCTACAACCATCTCATGTTCATGCTTAAGATAAACTACTTTTCTTGGGACAATTATAGGTGTATTTCTTGCATAATCTACCTTCTTTAATTGTTCCATTGTTAGAAGTGATTGATTTTCTTTTATATGATGAGCATGTAAACCATATTCATTTCCTTTATTAAACAAGTGATATGTTCCCTATAGAAGATTGCTTTGCAATCATCTAAATAAGGGCATCCTAAGACCATTCCACATGTTTATAGCGGCACCACATCACATATTACTTCATCCACATACTTAGATGTAATTGCAAACTTTATGATAAATTGCTTTGTTATGGGAAATTTCTGATCTTTTCTTATCCAATTTACTGAATAGGGTTTGTGATGCATCTTAGTGTTTAATCCCAATTTATTAACCACTTCTTCTGAAATTAAGTTACATTGAAATCCACTATCTATCAATGTATCTATCTTAGTATGTTTCATTATGACCCTTATATGAAAAAATTTACTTCTTGAATCAAAACAATCACCAATTTTACCTGTCAAACCAATTGTTGTGATTTTAGACTCATCACCTAAATCATACCCCAAGTTTTTTGGTCATGTTGTTGTTGCCAATTTTTGCCTCCCTTTCCTCTGTTTGAACCACTTAAGTTTCTTCTCTGGGTGCAATTTCCATCAATGTTCATCATCATGTCCTTATTTCTTTCAATTCTTGCAAGAGAGCTTCCCTTCCTTCATTGTCGTTGAATTTTCTTTCTTCCCATTCCCTTTTCCTTTGCCATCCTTCTTTGAAGATGATTCCACCCTAACTCTAGTTTTTCTCGTTTCAATATATGTTGCTTGGACATAAACCTGATAAATACTATTAGGTCCAAACATAAATACGATATTACGAATATAAGCATGCAAACCTCCTATATACTTCATAAGAGTTTCTTGTGTAGTCAATGGAGCATCTAACATCAAGGCCATCTTACGAAATTCATTTGTATATTCCTGCACCGACTATCCTTTTTTTAGCTTAAGACTTTTCCATTCAATTAAAACATTTTCCTTATATCCAAATGGATAGAAATTTTTCCTAAGTGAGGAAATAAAATCATGCCATGATGGAGAAATCTTACCAACTTGTTGAGTTCCATGTTTCATTTTACTTTTCCACCAGATGAGAGTTGTGCCTTCAAGACGAAGCCATCCAATCTGATTTTGGTTGCCTCATCTTTGATTTGATGCATATTAAATTATACTTCCATTTGTCAAACCTAGTTATCAAGTTTCTCAGCATTAACTTCACCATCATACCTAGGATTTTTTTTTTTTACATCAAGTTTAAGTAATGGTATATCAGACTTATGTTTATGAAAATGTTTTCTTGCAGTAGAATTTGAACTTGTACTTGAAGAAGAAGAAGAATATGGAGATGAAGTAGGTGAAGGATGAGGTTTAGGAGGGTTGTATCCTTCTTCACTTTTGTATTTCTTTGAATATTCCCCTTGGAAAGGTCTCTTTCGTTCCAAGTAATGATCACACAACACTTTTACCATCTTCGACATGGCAAAGAAAGTTCATTGAAACTCTCTTTCATTTTGAGAAAGTCCTTCTTCTGATGCCATATTCTCACTTCAAGATGTCCTCTTTCTTGATCCAATCTCAGTATCTCTTTCTACAATATCCCCTTCACCACAACTTAGCTTTTCCCTGGTAATCATGCAAACTCAAACAACCTACTTTCAACCTACTTTGATACCACTTGATCCGAAATTGATCATTTAAAGACTTTTGTTAAGTTTATGCATGAGTTATTTTACCGTTTAGGATTTATAGAGAATAAGAAGATGTTGATAGAAGAATTATTCACCCATCATGAAGAATTCTGAATAGTAAACCATAACGCCAAAGATTGATAATGGAGTTTAACACAAATTTTCCTACATCTTCGGACATTTTTATTTAGTGGGAGGCTTCTTAATAATATTTAATGCTTAAAAAAAATACCAAGAAAGGATAGCATAACAACTCCTGAAACCACCTTTCAGATATGCAACTTTTGGACAGAAACACACATCACCAATGGCTGCAATAGGTAATTTTGAGACTTTTGAGTATGAACTCGGTTGTTCTTGGCTTGACATATTGGGCTCTGGAGGCACTTTTATCTTCAACTATTCAGATGCAAAAACAGAAGCTATATTCGAAATGCCCTCGAAATTCTCCAAATTTTGAGTATAAAGTCGACCAACTTTTGAATAGGCCCTCAAGAACTTACCTCGGCAAAAATCTCAATGATGTGCTCTATCAGATCCATACAGTTCGTATAATCTCGAACCATGTGCCAAAAAAACTTCCTTTTCTCAATTTTCATGCCTGGCTAAATAAGATAGAGTCCACCAAATTTAGTGACAATTATCCAAACTTAGCAGGATTTCACCAAATTTGGAGGAAATCACCAAACCACTTTGACCTTTGAGAAGGTGCCACATGGTGCGTCCTCAATGGGCCATGTGTCACCTCATCATTGGCCTGAGCCATGTCAGCATTCCATGTTAGCTTCCCAGTTAGCTACCACATCATCATCCGTACAGTTCCATGTCATCATCCATATAGTGCTAGGTCATCATCTATACCACCATGTGTCACCTCCATATAGTGCCATGTGTCACCTCTGTACAGTGCCACATGTCACTTTTTTACTCATCCAAATCACCCCTGAAAATGCCAAAAATGACTAACACGTGGCATGTCCCGGTGCTTCCACATGTCATGCTGCCATCATCATGACATACTACTGATGTCATCATTATGTACTATTGACATCATTTGCCACGTCAGTTGTATTTCCTTTGACTAGCTGACTTTGATATTTGACTTTTTGCATGTTTAGGAGAAATTTTAGAATGTGATAAATTTCACATATGGTTTCCATTTTCGAAAACAAATATACTGCCAGAATCAACACGATGAGCCTTATGCAATGGTTTTGGTTTCGTCTAGTTATGGGAACTTTGATTTTTATAGATCCAGTTGGATCATGGGTAGATTCGATAATGGAGTAGACAAAGAGAAAAGAGAAGAAGTGATTGATTGGCCAACAAATATGTTTGGGTGTGCCCAAGGGAACGTTGGGTGCATGACGGTGATGTGTGGCAGCAATGGGGAACACACATTACTTTTCTTAGAAAGATTGATGGAGACTTGGGTTTCGTTTGAGAAAGGAATCATCTTCCTTCGAAAACATGGGCACAATAGAGAGGTTCGACGACCCCAACAACACAACCATGAGGATTCATGACAATCATCATGAGAGAGAACAAGGAAAGGGGTGTGTACCCAAGTATGGTGCTTGTTGGTCCGAGAGACATGATGGTTTATGGGTTTGGGGGCTTGGGTGGGTACAATGGGTCCATGAAGGGTCACAACGAGTCATTTGAGTGTGGGTTTGTGAAGGGGCATGACACACCCAAAAGACATGATGTTTCACAAAAGTGACCCTTGGAGTTCCTATAAGAGTAACGATGTGCAACCAAAGGAAGGTATATAATATTTTCCAACGATTTGGGGAGAAACATTCTGAGGAAAGTCTAAGGAAACGAACTGAGGTATAACTTCCAAGATGGAAGACTGGTAGTCAAGAGTGGGATTCTCTGGAAGGATTTGTAGAAGTCCTAAAATGCAGTTCTATTGGAGGCATGTGTGAGGTAGAACCAAAATATGAGTTAGATTGGTGAAATTACGTGGTAATGAAGGGAAAACATGTCCATGGTTGTGGGCACGTCTGAGGTGCACCACAAGAGTTTATGGAGATGGTTGCAACCTAAATTCTTGGTGTGACAAATATGTGTATGAGTGTCTTCATGAGGTGAGGTGAGTTGTTTGACTCTACTGAAGTTGTAAGTCAATTTGGTAATGCTCATATTGTAAATGTTTCACAACATAAAAGACTTAGCTAGGTGTTAGGCACAGTTCATGTTGATCACACTATTTATGTGTATTTATTTGTTTGTTTCACAATTGTTCTCTTAGTTTCTCATGTTCAAGGATGTATGATTATATATGCCTAAGTGTTAAATTATTAATAAATGTCTAATTATGCAAGAGTTTCACTAGGGTAGGAGTGTGACTCGTTGATATCCTAGAATGGAGTTATGGGTATGCTACAAGTGAAGAGGCATAGTCCAGATGGATTTTTCTTGGTCTTCTAAGGATCCAAGTACGAACCATCGTGGTGTTGCATGCCCTCAAGAGGTGAATTATCACAATATCTGAACAAGTGTCATATGGGGTCATGAAATGTTGTATCAGCGCAGACTTTGAGAAACAGTTTGGTTCTCTTCACCACTACTTCATTCAAAATAGTGGTGGTGGAGGGGCATGCTTATTTGGTGAAATAGTTAGGGAACAAGTTGGTAAGGGTTCGATGAATTGACCCATTGTAGAAATAAACTAAGTGTAGACTTGGTGGTTTTTAATGGAAGTGAAGCGTTGAGTTGTGGACGAATTCATGACTTGTGTGAGATATATGTGCACCCATTTAGTAGGGCACGCATATAGTTTCATGGGTGAATCAATCACTTCTAGAAGAAAAATTAACACACGGCTATCAAAAATAATTTCATAGACTAGAACATAGGGTTGAACATAGAGGAATTTGGGTGAATACCTCGTTGAACGGTTAGACAAGTTGGGTTGTTATGTCATAGGTGGTTTGATCCCAATGTTATGTGCATACACAAACCAAAAATGATGTTTGTGAGGGTGAACTAAGCACTTGGATCTGTATATGACCACATGAATCATTGTGGACTTGGGATAATGCAAAGGATTTGTACAAAACTCTTGATAATACCAACTGATGACGGTCAAGTAGAAAAATAGACGGTGCAAGTAATGAAGCTTTGAAGGTTAAGAGAGACAATGTAACTAAACTATTTGAGAAACTCCAAGAGGCTTTGGAGAGGATGGACAAATTTGACTCAAAGATAGAGTCTAATACCAACAGGTTGAATTCCTTGATGAGGATGACTAAGGATTCATTGATAGTTGCATTGGGATAATTCAGAGAGGAGAGAATCCAAAATGAAAGAAGCTTAAGAACAAAGAATTATCCCAAATCACTTGTGAGGAAAGGTATGATGATTAACTGTTACCTCTATTTGAAAAATAACTTTATGGGGAACTATCCAATGCAAGGAAGGTTGGCTCCATTGGTTTAAGAGGAGGCTCGACTCACACTAACATTGGAGGGTTAAAAACCCTTGGAAGAGAGAGTTTAAGTGCAGAAACCGATGGAAGAGATTAACAAAGTCATGGAGACATTGGTGGAATGCATGAAACATTTCAAGACAAGAGGTAAAGGACAATTTTTGCAAATCGAAGAAGTTGAAGGACTCTACTTTTTGGACTCAACAATAAGTGGTTTGAATATGAAAACCTTGGTTGATATTGAGGAAACCCACAATTTTGTGAGTGAACGAGTTGAGAATTTTGTTCATATCAAACGTGAGAGTTGTATTGGAATGTGTAAAGTGTTGAAGTCAGTGGTGATTCCAGTGAAAAGGATTGTTCATTCAACACCATTGAGAGTTGGAGAGTGGTTTTCCAACATGGAAATATTGTCAGCTCCATTGGAATATCATGTGAGTATATTGGGCTTGGAATTCCTCATACTTTCCAAAGAATATACACTCATTCACAAAATTCGCTTAGTATTATTGTATGAGGCTAGAACACCAAGAAAAACCTTAACGATGAAAAGGAAGCTCGGTAGAATGCACATGATTTATTCGATAAGGTTTGTAGAAGGGTCCAATGGGAGCAATGACAAGCCTTGCAATGTTATGTAGTAGCAAGATGTCATCTACACCACAACATCTCTGAGTAGTCTGAGGAAAGAATAGAAACATTTGATGGTGATGAAGACTTCGATGAAGAAAACCATGGAGAAGCTTGGTCAATTGAGTAACCTGCAGAACCATGGATGCAAGTGTAAGAGACAGTTGGAATCTTCACTTTCCATGGTGTAGGGGGGACATTATCAAGTGAATATTCATCAACAATAGGTAATGGATGATGTGGAGGATTAGGTAGAATACTTACCCACCATAGAAACTCCAAGGGTTGAGCTGAGATAGTGCATGGAGGCACTTACTCAACCATATTTGGAAACATATGTAGAAGAGGTAGGAGTTGAAGACTATTGGGTACATACGATTTATGATTTATGCCAATAGACCATATGATTTATGCCAATAGACTATTGGGTACATTATGATTTCTAAATGAAGAATACAAAGACATGTCACTGAGAGAAAGAAACATGAATGTTGATTATTAGTGGAGGTGTCATCAAAAGACTCAAGCAGGGAAGTTGTGAAACAAAAAATGAGTTGTGAAGGTGCATTGCAAAATTGGGACGAGGGGTAGGACCTTGTACAAAACCAAAGGGGCTTGGCTAAGTGAAATAAATGGGTTGGGATTATTATGGGCGACTAAAAAATACCAAGAAGAGTTGGACATGATGTGGAGACATGCATTCTCTAGTGACGAATGAGATAATTGGAATGATCACCAAACCAGTTCAACACTTGAGAGGATCCAATGTACATGAAACAAAAAATATAGAATCCAAGTATTGAATCCATCATAGGTCAAGATCATCCAACACTTGAGAATGATCTTCATAACTTCCTGAGGAGAGCTTATCTTGAAGAAAAAAATTGAAGAGACAATATCCATTGAGTGGTGATGAGATTTAGATATGGGGAAGAGATGCAATGGATATTGACATATATTGTCGGGGACTACAACAACTTTGAGTGGGGGAGTGTGTAGGGTATCCCAAGACACCCATCGAGTGTGTGCACTAATTTGGTAGATTTAATGATGGAACAAAATATCACAAGGAATAAGTGATCGAATGGGCCAAAAAATAGGTTTGGGTGCGAGTAGGGGTAACTTGGGTGCATGATGGTGACGTGTGACACAAAGGGGGAACAACTTGTTTTCCTTATAATGATTGATGGATACTTGGGTTGCATTTTGGAAAGAGTGGGGAAACTTGGGAGCATATCCAGAGAGTGGAGCCATCTTCCCTCGACAACATGGTCAGACCAGAGTGGTTTGATGAACTCACTTGCACATCCACAAGGAGTTATGACTATCGATATGAGAGAGAACAATGAAATGGGTGCTCTCCCGAGGAAGGGTCATTCCGGTCCAAGAGACATTATTGTTGATGGGTGCACGGGATTGGATAGGAATACTGGGTCGACTGAGTGGCGTGAAAATTCATTTGAGTGTGGGTTCATGAAGGGGCACGACACACCAAAAAGATGTGACCTTTCACACAAGTGACCCTTTGAGTTCCTATAAGATCAAGGTAACACAACCAAAGGAAGGCATATAATATTTGGCAAGGATTTGCGAAGAGCAAGTCTAAGGAAAGTCTAAGGAAATGAGCTAAGGTGGAAATACCAAGATGGAAGAAAAGTAACCAAGAGTTGGATTCTATGGAAGATTTTAGGGAAGTCCGAAAATAGAGGTTTGCTAGAGGCATCTGTGAGGAAGAACCAAAATATGTGTTAGCTTGGTGAAATTATGGGGTAATGAAGGGACAACATGTCTGTAGTTGTGCGAACATATGAGGTGCACTACAGGATATTGTGAAGATGGTTGTGAATGAAATTCTTGGTGTGAAGAATATTCGTATGAGTGTCTTGGTGAGGTGAGGCAAGTCAAGTTATTAACAATTGTCTAAGTATACAAGAGTTTCACTAGGGTAGGAGTGTGACTCATTGGTGGCCTATAACAAAGTACGGGTATACTCTATGTGAAGAGGAGTAGTATGGATGAAGTATTCCTAGTGTACCAAGCAACCAAGTAAGAACTATCATGGTTCTACATTTCCTCAGGAGGTGAACGATTGAAAGATCTAAACAAGAATCTTGTGGGGTCATGAAAAGTGTTATTAGAGAAACATTTGAGAAACATTTTGGTGCTCTTCACCACTACTACAATCAAAACTATGGTGGGGGATGGGCACACTTGTTTGGTGAAACTTTCTTGGCATGGGTCGGTGAGGTTTCGACGGACTGGCCCATCATAAAAAGAACCCAATCATAGACTTAATGGTTTGTGACATAAGTGAAGAGTTGAGTTGCAGATGAATATGTGAATTATGTGCAAACCTGGGTGCAACACTTAAGCAGGCCAAGCATAGAGTTTAATTGTTGAATTGAGCACTTGGTAAAGGTGGAAAAACACATGATTGTCACAGAACTTGTCGTAGAAACAAACACAGAGTGGATCACAGAGGCAGTTCGACACAAATTTTGGTGAATGGTTTGACAAGGTGGGCTATTCTATCATAGGTGGTTTGATCCCAATATTATGTGTATACATAGACCATGAGTGATGTTCCTAAGAGTGAACCAAGCACTTGGATGTGTAGATGACGAAAATACTCATTGCAAACTTGGGATTGTGCATAGGAGTTGCACAAAACTCATGAGAATACCAAGTGATGAGGGTGAATTAGCGAATCATATGGTGCAAGTGATAAATCTTGGAAGTTCAAGAGAGACAATGCAACTGAACAATTCGAGAAAATCCAAGAGGATTTGGAGAGGATAGAAATATTTGATGCATATATAGATTCCAAGATCAGTGTGTTGAAGGCCTTGATGATACAAACCAAGGATTTTCCACCAACTACATTGGGAGCACTCAGGGATGAGATCATCCTACATGAAGGAATCATAGAAAAAAAGAATCATTCCAGACTACTCATAATGAGAGGTAGACTGATTAAGTGTTACCTTTGTTCACAAAATCATTTTATGAGGAACTATTCAATGCAAGGAATGTTGTCTTTGTTGGTTGATGAGGAGGATCGAATCACACCAATCATGGAGGAGTCAAAACCCTTGGAATAGATGTATTAAGTGAAAAAGTTGATGAAAGAAATGAATGAATCCATGGAGACATTGGTGTAATGCATGAAAGTGTTCAAGGACAATTTTTTCAAGGTGATGCAGTTGAAGGACTCTGCTTTGTGGACACAACAATAAGTGTATTGAATATGCCAGCATTGGTTGACTCTACGGAAACCCATAATTTTGTGAGTGAATGAGATACGATGTATCCTCATCGCAAACCTGAGAGTTTCACTGGAACGTGTAAAGTATTAAAGTCAATAGTGATGTCAGTGATATGGATTGTCCATTCAACACCATTGAGAATGCAAGAGTGGTTTGGAAAGATGGATATGTTGGTATCTTGATTGGAATATCATGCGATGATATTGGGCTTGGAATTCCTTAGACTTTCCAAAGTTTCTCCACTCATTCACAAAATTCACTTAGTATTCTTGTAGGAGGCCAGAATATCAGATGCACCCCCAATGATGAAAAGGATTCTCAGGATGGTTCTTAGGATTTCTATGATAAGGTTGGTATAAGGGGTCAGTGGGAGCACCGACAATCCTTGAAACATGACATGGAATCAATATGTCATCCACATTGCAACATCTCTGAGTAGTCTGGGGAAATAAGAGAAATAGTTGATGGTGATGAATATTTCGATGAATAAAACAATGGATAAGGTTGGTCAATTAAGGAACCCTAATAACGATGAACATGAGTGTAATATATGGTTGGAATATTCATTTTCCATGGAGCAGAAGGAACATCACCAAGTGAATAGTCATTAACAACAGATTATGCACAATGTGAAGGATCGGGTAGAATAATTACCAACCATAGAAACTCCAAGTGTTGAGCCAATATAGTGAATGGAGGAAATTACTCAACAATATTTGGATACTACCATGGAAAATGGAGTTGAATACCGAAACCAAACAATGATCGTAAAATTTTGTAGGAAGGACATGGGGATATATGACTTCCAACTTACTACAAAACAACTTGAAGAGTTGGGATGCACACTGAAGGAAGTTAAATTGGTCATGTGATACTTGTGCAAAAACCACAAGTTAGACATGATGTATGTCAATATCCTTGGTGGCAGATATTGGGTACACTATGGTTGCTCAATAAATAATAAAGGGACATGTTGTCAAAAGAAATCATCATAAACATTGATGCCTAGTGGAGGTGTCATCAAAAAACTCAAGAAGGAAAGTTGTGAAATGATAGATAAGTCGAGGAGGAAACTTGATAAATTGGGACAAGGGGTAGGACCTTGTCTAGAACCAAAGGGATCTAGATAAGTGAAACAAATAAGTTAGAACTGTAGTGGATGAGTCAAAAAGACCAAGAAGAGTTGGATAGGATGATGATGAGGTAGACAAAAACAATTTTGTTGGATATGGAGACGTTCGTTCTCTAGCAACAAATGTGATAGTTGGAATAATCACCCAACCAACTCAAAACTTGAGAGGATCCTATGTAAATGGCACAAAAATGATAGAGTTGAAGTATTGAAGCCATCATAGGCCAAGAGAATTCAACACTTGGGCACAATTTTCATAACTTCCCAAGGATAGTTTATCTTGATGACAATAGTTAAGGAGACAACAATCGTTAAGTGGTGACGATATTTGGAGATGTGGTATATACGCAATGGATATCGGTGAATGTTGTCGAGAAAGACAATAACTTGGAGTGGGGGAGGATGTAAGGTCTCCCATGACATCCATCAAGCGCATGCACTTCTTTGGTAGATTCAGTGACATAATGAATGAAGTGCACAAGGAAGAAGTGACTAGTTGGGCCAACAAAGATGTTTGGGTGTTATATGGGTAACCTTGGGTGAATGATAGTAACCTACGACACCAAGGGGGAACACACCTTACTTTATTTAGAATGGTTTTCAAACACTTGGGTTGTGTTTGGGAAATGGAAACACAACTTGGAAGCATGCCAATGGAGTGGACACATTTATGCTTGACAACATGGGTGCAATAGAGAGGTTGGATGACCCCATTGACACACCCATGACGATTCAAAAAAATTGTCAGGAGAGAGCACAAGGAAATTGGAACACAACCAAGGATGGGGTGTGTCAGTCTAAGATACATGATAGTTGATGGGTGCATGGGATTGGATGGGCACACCGGGTCCATGGAAGGTTGCAACAAGTTTTTTGAGTGTGGGTTTGTGAAGGGGTACAACACACCCAAAATACATGATGTTTCACACAAATGAACCTTGGAGTTCATATAAGAGAAAAGGGTTCCCAACCAAAGGAAGGAATAGAAGAATTGGAAAGGATTTTGTTAGAACAAGTCTAACACAACTATGAGGCAACGAGCTGAGGCAGAACTGTAAAGATAGAAGACATGTAGCCAAGAGTGGGGCACTCTGGAAGGTTTTGGGGGATTCTAGAGATGCAGGTCTATTGCAAGCATTGGTGAGGTAGAAATGAAATCTATGTTAACTTGGTAAAAGTATGCGGTAACGAAGGGACAACAATTCTTGGGTTGTGGGTACGTCTTAGGTGCACTGCAGGAGGTTCTAGAGATGGTTGCGAAAAAAAGTGTTGGTGTGATGAATCTATGTATGAGTTTCTTCGTGAGGTGAGGAAAGTTGTTTGACTCTATTGAAGTTGTAACTCGATTCGATAATGCTCATATTGTAATTTTTTCTCAATAAAAATGACTTAGCCAAGTGTTAGGCCTAGTTTGTGTCACCTACACTATTTTTGTGTATGTCTTCATTTTTTCTGTAATTTTTTTCTTGGTTTCTCGTGTTCATGGATGTATTTTATATATCATTAATTGTTAAATTGTTAGCAATTGTCTAAGTATACAAGAGTTGCACTAGATTAGGAGTGTGACTCACTAGTAGCCTAGGATGGAGAATGGGTATGCTTCAGGTGAAGAGGTGTAGTCCAGATGAAGTATTCTTGGTGTTCCAATCAACGAAGTACAGAATTTTGTGGTGACACACACCCTCAAGAGGTGAAAAATCAAAATATATGAATGTGAATATTGTGGGGTCATGACATGTTCCCATTACTACATATGTAAGTGAATTATTATTAGTTATAGACAATGTAGAGAGTAATATTGAACCGATTATTAGATGATAGTGTTTACCTATCATATTGTATGGTTGAGTGGGTACTACTAATGTTTCCTCCATTGTAGTTCTTCTGCCAATGTTTCTAGAGCCTAATAGGAATCAAGATATTGAATAATTGTTTCCCGTACAGAGCTATGTGAGAGGTTTGTGGGAACCTAGGTTTTCAAAATAGGGTTGAAGAAAAACCCATGCAGAGAAGAACTACATTCTATGTTAGTTTTAATGTAGTTCATGTTAGATCATGGAAACACATTGTTGTAGGAAAATCCCTCTGTGGAGAGGTGAATCTCCTCTTGGATTCTAGACCCCTATAACAAGACAAAAATATGCTAAAATTGGACACTAATATCCCTTTTAATATAATTACCTAATCAAAAAGAGAAGGAGAAATAAGAAATTGTGATGCACCTTATTTCGATGTTTGTCCTCATTGCTCCAATTTGAGATTGATCCTCGAGCTCTTTGGCATTGTTTGACACCTGCAATGCAATGGACAGAAAGAAGAAAAAGAAATCCTACTCTACTCTATAAGATTAGTCTAATCAAATCCATCTATAATAGACAACATATGTGAAGATACACAGATTACAAGGGAAGAAGCCAAGCATATATTAATGAGAACTCAAAAGAGATACTTACAAATTGTATATGAAGTCATAGCATCCTCTCCAAGTCCTCCTCATCCAACCCTTGCACAATGATTCCAAAATCATAGGTTTGATATCCTAAAGCTTTCTCCCAAGACCATAGGTTTGATACCTCAAATTTGCTTCATGAGATCATAAGTTTGTTATCTCTAAACTCCTCTATTCCTCTTTTCTCCATGGAAATCCCTCATTATATAGGATTTGGAGGCTTAAACACCATGGAGAGGTTCACTCATCAAATCCATTAAAAAGGGATCTTAAAGATATTTAGGGAGAAAATATTTCTTTAGGATTTTGGGGAGGAAATATCTCTCAAGGATTGTAAGGAGGAAATATTTCAACCATCCATGAGATCGTCCACCTTCACTAAAAAATAGGAAACCAAATGTGAGGTCGATTCTCACAATTAATTAATTTATTTTTCATGAATCTTAATAATAATTCATGTGCACTTGGTATTTTGGCATTTATGTAATATATCCCTCCTCCACATTGACTAGGAATTGTGACATAGGTTATTCCATGGTGTGAAGGTGTATGATACACTTATATGACACTTATGACACTTAGGGAGAGGTACCTAGGTGTGAAAATTTCATGTGTAAAAGAATTCCCCCTAAAGTGTGAGGTCATAAGAGAGAATGATGGCCGAAACACTTTGCAAATATTTAATGCAAGGGTGTGGAGTTGGAGAACCTGGAAGGAGATGCAAAAAACCTATGCTCAGAAGATGACATGACTCAAAGCATGGCTACTGACCAATGCATTGTGGATCCATGAAAAATATTGACTAAGGATATGGCCACCAAAGATACAATGTGGATCCATACCTACATGACATGAACTTATCCTAGCGATGGAAAATACACAGTGGAGCTGCAAGATGATAAAACATAGCCACAAACCAATGCAATGAGGATCTATGTGACATTATGTATATATCAACATGCTCAAATGATCTCCTTCGCAGCCTGGGAAAAGAAAATAATAGAGTGAATTCTCAACCCAGGGTCTTCATCCTAATCCCGATGTAGTACGAATCTAACCATGTGAATAAGTGTTTTTGATGTCAAACATGGTAGAAACCAATTTATTATCGGTCAATGAGGTAAACCATTAACAAGTGCAAGGGAAATCACCACTGATGTCAATGAATCCCAAGGTACCCTAGTATATTCCAACGAAGGTGAATAAATGAGCTGAGGTCGAACATTCATGGAATCATCCGATCAGAGGTCAATGATGGAAACCCACTGGAGAAAGAGAGGAGGCCTGCCATTGAGGCATGTAGGTCCCAAGGTAATAACTGGTTTCTAATTCTAATTCCTATATGATGTGTTCAGGTCGACAGGAAGAGACTCGTCGAAGGAGGGCCTTGATGTCTCCCCAATCATCAACACAAAACTGACATAGGAAAGTGATGTAATATGGCGAATCAAATGAGTATGGACTGACACAGGAAATGGAAACTAGTAATACTGCAGATGGATGGTTTGAAGTAAAACTTCCATTGAACATGATGAGGAGCGACAACTGAATTGGCAGCATTGACTTGATGAGTACAAAAATGTAATTTGATGACAGTAAGAGAACTCTTTGACTGGATGAAAAAGTACGGCGACACATGGAATTGGTATGACTCAGAGTCAAGTAGATTACCCAACTGTAAGACAAGATGCAAACAACTTCCATGTTTAAGGGAGAAAAAATCTACCATCAAGGATTCTCAAAAAAATTGACCCGATCCCTTCAGTTTTTCCCCCACCAAATAGATGAGTACCTATTTTTAATTTAACATGCTCGAGGATCGTAACACATGATCGATATAACTCATCTTCAGTAAGTTCCTCTTGATTTTTTTAACAAACTAGAAGAAGTAAGGATTCGTCCCCATATGGGCCCTTCAATGTGTAATTTTAAAGAGACCAAAGAAGGAAAATTCGGTGGTTTTTCATGTTTAGAGAGTCTGAAAATAACTTAAAGGAGACTCCAAGGTTGTCCTTTTTCGTAATTTTAGTCTTGCGAGTCCAAAAAGAGATAAAATTCCACTCGAAATATTCCCTTTCAAACCTTTTAATGAGTGTGAAAGGAAGAAAGATCACTTGACAATATTTTCATGTTTAGAGAGTTTGAAAAGAGCTTAAAGGAGACTCCAGGGGGTTCCTCTTTTGTATAAAATTTATGAGTCTGAAAAAGTAATAACGGTGTACTTGGTTACATTCTCAAGTATTTACGAGAAAAAGAAAGAACACAGACTAAGGTCGATATTGGTTTCATTTTTACACAAGCTTGAAAAAAAATTAAACTATGCCTGTAAATTCCCAAAGTAATTTCCAAAGGTAGGGATACGGGATACCCATGGATTTTTGGTATTCTTCCCCCATATTGAAAATCTAGAGGCTTAACTCTAGAATGATAATCAAAGGCTGGAGACATGCCTCCCCAAGATTCATTGCACTCACAGATTTTGAGGTTGTCTCCAATTTCTATACTAGATGGAGAAAAGAGATAAGGGTGGATGAAATTAAGGTTCACATATGAGACCTAACGAAATACTCGACTCGACATCTACGCGATCTAGATAAAGAATCGACTTGATATCTACGAGATGTAGTGAAAGACTTGAATTGATGGGATAAGTGTCTGTTTCATTTTTAATGATCTTGACATGGGAAAATAAATATGCTCAAGACCTCTTTTTCATTTTTTAATGCATTTTCCACAGAGAAGTAAAACTATGGTCTAGGTTCCAGGTTCAATTCCTAGATTTTTGTTTCATTTTTTAACAATATTTCTATAGATAGGAAAACTATGATCATGACCTTTGCTTAATCAAGGCTTCTAAGAGGATAATGCTCTGGAAGGAAACCATGTCAAGGGACAAAAATCGGTCATGGCATCCAAGAGATCTTCACTGGATAAAAGAAACATTCTCTGGAAGGAACACATGTCGAGGGCTACATAAGGGGTAAGGAGATCATTATCTACTAGCCCTATCAAAGAGATCACCATGTCAACTACCAGATCTAAGTCATAAGAGGCTAAGATTACAGTCATAGACTCATATTCATTGACAACTAAAGGCATGGGAGATAACGCCACATAATTGACCTGTGGCGGGGGCGATATTGTCTTCATATAAAAACCATTTAGGGAGGTCATTGGGTTGGTAATCAAGTTAGGAACAATGAATGAAAGTTGATCAATAGCCACAATTCTTCCATCGTGAGGGAAAGATATCACATGAAAAATAGTGGACACAATATCTTTCATGTCATAGACATAATCTTACCCAAGGAGTAAATTGAAATCCAAGGGGTCCTAGACTACCATAACATCAATAAAGACAATTTTCCCTCCCAAAGTTATGGGAAATTGAGGAAGGAATCCTAAAGGGTGATTGGTTCTTATGTTAAAAGATAATAGATTCTACGTAATTGGTAGAAGCTGAGGATAACCGAAAGCTTTCCAAGCAATAGATGATAAAATACTATCGAACACACCTTCATCTATCAGCGTCTAAGGAATGTCCAGACCAAAAAATTGTATTGTAATATTGAAAGGAATGTGAGAGGGAAGACAAGGTCCAGTTATCACACCCCAATAAAAAATGATGGCCTCATTACTTGGAGGGGGTTTCATGGGAGAAGGAGGAATTCCCCCCGGCACAATAGTTTATGTATCAATGAGAAAAACATGGGCAATATCAGGTTTACTCTCTAGAGGGAGAGTAGGATCGACTGATGATGGGATTAGTTCAACCACTTGGATTTTATTTTCCAAGGGGAGAATGGTTTCGATGGATGGAAATAGATCAACCGCTTGGATTTCACTCTCCAAAGGAGGAGTGGGATTGACTGATGGAGGAACCAGATTGACCACTTTGGCACTCTTCATAGGACGAGTTGGATCGATTGATGGAACTGGATCAACCACATTCGGTTCACTCTTTAGATGAAGAGTGGGGTTGACCGATGATGGAACTGGCTAAACTACTTTGGTTAGTGGTTCAACTGAGGATGAAACCAGATTGACCACCTAATCAACCAGACTCACCGAAGATGGAACCGCATTGACTAGCTGATCAATCAAACTCACCAAGGATGGAACCAGATTGACCAATCCATCAACTAATGATGGGTTGGGAGAAATATTACAATAATCAGTTGGAAGTTGAATATTTTTCAAAAGAGAAGAAGCCTTGTCCGTACGAGGAAAAAGGTGAGAGTAATGATCACCTTTGCATAACATGCAAGGAACTTCAAAATTTTCTTCTTCTTATCTGCATTAATGTCACTAGTTGATGGGGCATCACTAGCATGTCCAGCAGGGACTAATGACGTGGAATACCACATTTATAAGACCCTGGGAAGACCAGGGAAATCCCTCATTAAGTGGTCAGCCTTACAAAGACTGCAAAGGAATTTTGGTTTCATATTCTTCATTATAGTCTTATCAACCTCATAAACACTCCATCTCTCATCCTCAGGTTATAAAACTTCTTTCTCAGGAATAGTTTAGTTATAGGGACTTAGACTGATACAACTTACCCAAATTTTCCCATAAATCCTTGGTTGTAGATTCGTTTGACACATTCAATAATACTGAATTTGAGAGACACAATCAGAATGTTCTCTTTATCTTCCAATCCAACGTTTTCCACTCTTATGTTGAAGTTCTTGTAGGTGCAGTACCTGAATCCACTGATCATTGTCCACCAACAGATCTTCCATCTTGATCTTCCATGACTCAAAACATTTCCCATTAAACTTCTTGGTCTCCATCTTCGAATTGTTTTCCATTTATTTTCACCTCAAAAATCAATACCACATATCTCCCACTGTAACAAGGCTTATCACAGTCTCGAGCCAAACCCTTGACCATAAAGGCATTCCCCTGAAGGCAACAAAGCTCTGATACCAAATCTAGATTTTAACCTTGCACAATATTTACTGCAAACATATTTTCAGTGAAAGAATAAAAACAATATAATGGAAAATAAAAACATTACACAAATATTTTTCCCCTAGAAACCCAAACTGGGAACACCAGTGTTGGAATAGGGGTAGACCCAGGGTTCAACACTTCAAAATTCCACCAAAAAAACCATAACTACTGACCCTTTTGGCAACACCTACGAAGAATATGAAGTCTCACTCGAGGTAGAGGTAGGGGGGGTTACAGGAGTCAAGTGTCTACAAACTAGATGGGACACAGATCTGTGATAACAATACTTAACAAAGCACTTATAATTTAACATTCATTAGTCTTTATCCCCTTTATTAACATTGCAGGTTAAAACCCTAGTTACAAAACACCGCGGTATTAATCTAGGTCTAAGCACATCTAACCATTCAACACATAACATCAAAGAAGATCTAGCATTCATTCAAATCATAAGAAATAAACATTCATAGATCTATCTATCATAATAGTGCACTAAGAAAATACTAGAGCGATATAGCACAAAGCACATAACACAAGATATACATGGTTCACCCCAGTGTGGGGCTACGTCAACCAACTCTTCTTCCTCTTTATTAGCTTCTTTGAATCTTATTACATGCATAGAGCCACAAAGACAACTCTGCATAGGACAGGAGATCTATGCACACCTCTCCAGATCCTCTTTCCCCGAGCTTGGCACAACACAGAGCCTTCTTACAATCACGTGCACTTAGCTCTACAAGTTCTCAACACACAGTATGCACGAATCCTTCTTACAATTCATAGAGGACTTGGAGTTAGCAAAATCCCCTATGTATCTTGCACAAAGCCAACTTATCTCTCTTCGATCCCTTTCATACATCGCCTACCTACTTATTTATACATTACAAAAGGGGCCTAAACATGGGAAAAACCATGGGCCGACATTCCATATTCATTACATAAACCCTAAAACCCTAAAACCCTACAAAAGGGGGCGAGATCCTGTGATCTCCGCTTCGCCTAGGCGCTCTGTCTTTGACTAGCCTGTCGAAGTTCCAAAAATGGTCAAACATGACCAAGTTTCTCCAAAACTTGGTTGAGGGCCAACAAGCCCCAAACAATCACCTTTGACCCATCTCGAGTCACTCTGATCTAGGGAATTCTGCCTCGAAGGCCTCAATCTTGGCTCGAGATGCCTTGAATTGTTGCTTCGTGAGAGACTCCTGTTCGATGAACTCTTGAATGACTTTCTCGGTGACAGGCCCTTCCAAGAATTGTTCCACAATGGTGACCACTTGTTCCATTTGTGCACCTTGTCCCTCGATCTCTTCAAAAATTGTGCAGGCTTCGTCTTGCACCGACTGGAGTCTCTGGGTCACTTCCATGACTTTACTTTGGATGGCATTGACCTGTTGCTGAAATGCGTGAACCTCCTGTGACCTTTTCATCTTCTCTACCACTGAAAGTAGCTTCAATTGTTCTTGTACTGTCCATGCTTGTTGCTTCTCCTCCTAGAGATGTGACTCGAATGTCCTCAGTTTCAGGTCTTATGAAAGGCGCTCATATGCCTGTGCACTTCAGTTACTTAGTTTCTTGCATTCTAAAGCTAATGAATTGACTCATTCGATTTCTCTACTGGCAGTTTCTTCGCTTTGGTCTCACACTTCCTGCAGAGTGCTTGACACTACTTGCAATTCTAACTCTTCTATTCTTGCTTGAAGTTGTTAAATGGCTTCAACAAGCTTCCCCACTTGGCTCTCAGTTGTTTCTTCTTCCATATAGGTCAATCCCGACATAGAGAGAAGTGTTGTAGTGACTGCTTCTATAACTCCCATCTTCTCTGTGAGCAATTGTTCTTTTTCTCTTTGGATATGCTCTCTTTCCTCTTCAAACTTCCCCTGGAGATCATATTTCTCTTGCTGCACAACCCGATGTTGCTCTAGGGCTTCCTCTTTTTCTTTCTTCAAGGCCACTGTGGCTTTCTCTTTTTCTTTCTGTACTCGTCGAAGGTGAGCCTCTGTCTCATATTCTAATCTGCGTAGTTGGGCAAGCTCATCTCCCACTTCTATACCCTCTGATGATGACGACACAATAGACACTGCATGGCTTGAATAGAGGGCTTGTTGTACCCCTTTTGTCTCTACCTCGATCATATCATACATTGTCTCCTACGTTGCTTCGTTTTTTTGAAAAATATCCTCTAAAGTGTCTGCTATAGCTGCGATGATGAGGTCAATATCATCCACTGTAAGTAAAGTCTGTGACTGAAGCTTATTGGCTCATGACTTCTTCCACACTAAGGGTTTCTTCGAAGAAACCTTTATTTTCTTTGATGTCTTGACCTCTGTAAGGGGACCCTTAGGCATTGTCACTTCACCCTTTTCCTTCTTGTCTTCTTCCCCTTCCTCCTCTTGGTTTACTTCATTGCCTCCTCCTCCTCTAGCTGAATCAGATGTAGTTTCTGCCAATGTGTTGTTTATTTCCTGCACCTCTTCCTTCTTCTTCATCTTCTTAGCACTGAATGGTCCATCATATTATTCTTGGGTGACTAGAGGAATTTCAATGATATCAGGGTTGGAGAGATCTGTCTGCTCGAATGGTATAAGAAATTCAACCGACCATTCCTTGGTTATCTCCTTCATGTATTTATCAGTAAATTTATAGTATGAATGAAGATCCTCCTTTCTTTCATCCTTGCATGTCGTGATGTAAATGAAGTGTCTGTCTGCGTATAACTTTGTTATTGTCCTATAAGTATGCAAGGTATTCAGAGTCATTCAGGAGAATGAATTGATGGCTCGCATGAGCTGTAAGTAGTAAGTGTGGAAGACAACGTTCGACTACCACTGCTTCACCATATCACTTGAATAACACAAGGTGGTGAACCCCATGGCCAGTGGTTTGGACGGCTCAACTTCAAGGAAGTTTGCTCCCTCATGCATCTCCCAAGAAACAAAGGAAACAAGAATAAACAACCAACCGAAGTGAAACTCGTAGCTCTGGTCCTGCGCTTCGTAAAAATCCTTCTCTAGTTGGTTGAAAAGGTAGCTAGCCCAGCTCATTTGCATCCCTTCAATGCACTTTCTTGCGAGGTTGAAGATGCACTGTGTGACTTGTGTTGGTTTGTTCTTCCTAACGAGATTACCAGAGATCAACTGGCAAGATAGGTGCACTTTGGCATATTGGATGGAGGCTACTTTATATCCCTTCTTCCCCTTCTCCACATCATCGTAGGTGTCCTTTATTTTCTATGCCAGGGCATGATCTGCATCCTTCCCTGGGTAGAATTTTTGAGGGTCTGATCCTTGCATGCTTAATCCAGTGATCATGTGGATCAATGTTGGATCCAAAGTCACGCACCTGTCTAACCATACATAACCTCCATGGTAGCACAACAGGAGAATTTTAACACGTGCGTTAACCTCCTAATGTCTGTCAAAGTGGGGTATCTTCATGATGTTGAGGATGGTGGATCTGGTGATCTCCTTAGGCCATGGTTGGGGGAGAATATTAGGCTTGTTCCCATTTGTATTTTTAAGTACTTTTGTGGTGCAAGCAACGCATAATTCTTCCTATCTCTTAGGTTAAATTCTTTGATCTTGAGATCAGGGATCAGTCCTAGCTGTGTTCCAGCTAGACATATCCCCTTCGGGAGGTACACAGTGATGGGGGTGTATTCAAAATCTCTCAGGACACTGTCACGACTAGCTGTGCCAACCAGAGAAGGGATGTAGACAGGCAAGACCAATGGGATGAGCTTTGCATTCTCCAGGTTGTCATGGTGCTTGATTATTTTCTCTGTCACGATTAGAGATGGCCCAGATCGACATGCAATCGATGGGGATGCTTGAAATCCTCTCGTCGGCGCGGCTTGTACTCCTGTGGACATGGCATTCTTAGCCATAATTTCTATTAGGATCTCCTCCACAGACTTCTCTACTATGCTACATTCGCCTGACATATAGGCTCAAGATCA
Organism: Picea mariana; assembly: GCA_032191745.1. Classification (NCBI taxonomy): domain Eukaryota; kingdom Viridiplantae; phylum Streptophyta; class Pinopsida; order Pinales; family Pinaceae; genus Picea; species Picea mariana. The sequence continues at coordinate 26,980 of JASDQU010711028.1, forward strand.
GATATCTCAGATAGGAGGACAAACACTCAAGGTAAGAAAAATGGGTTGTGAGGTATCAATAAGCACAACACGATAAAAATTAGTTCTCTGTGAGCTCGGATAATCACAATTTGTAAAAGTGTCCCCCGTGAGACATTTGATGGATTAAATAGACAATGTCTTAACAGATTCCTCCAAAGGGCAGGAATGCCTCAATCCATCCATTATAGCATGGTCGCAATGGTCCAATGGTTATATTTCTGGCAATAAATGTGTTTCTAGTCATTCCAAAGCATTGTTCTAACAGTTGGGACACCTCCAACAGTCATATTGCTTCACCATGGTGAAGTGTCAGTATGTGTTGTTCTGCTATTTCGGCGAGGTTCAAGTTATGCCAACCTACTTTCTGCGAAGTCTTCTTTGGAACCTCGTGCAATTTTTCTAGCTTTTCTTTCTTCTTGCTGAGATTTTTGGCCTTCTTTTCTGTGATCTGAGTCACTAGGTTCCTCTTTCCATTTTTATTCTTATATGCTCTTAGCATAGTGACTTCACACTGCAGAGGGTCTTTCAAAGGGTTTAAGTGAAATACCTCTTCTCTTATTAATTCAGGGGTAGGTGCTCTTCTCTCCTACATGGAGAGGTTCTTTAATCCTTCTTGTGTTCTTTCAACCTCGACAACTAGTTATCTAGCCCTTAGTTTCTTTGACTTATCCTCC
>JASDQU010711030.1:0-22985 GCA_032191745.1 Picea mariana
AACTTCCAAAATTACATAAAATATCAACACTTAAAGCCCAACATCAACATTGATCCCTGAAAAGAAGTTAGGCTCCATCAAGAGAGAGTATCATTCTCTTCGTGTTTGTTTATTCTGGGAGAAATAGACTGAGCTAGAAGTATCGACCTTTATACTATTGGAGGGTTGATCATTCAAGGAGATATGTACTAAGAGTAGGGCTAGTAGCAACGCGAGTTGATATATGCATTTTCCATGATCTCTCTATTGTTGGAGGGGGATCCATGATGATTGATGAGAGTAGGGATCCTGGTGATCCATAGAGTAGGGTCCCTTCCTATGAACAAAGGGGATGATGCATGGCAGTTGTTCAATTAGCTTTGGGTTGAGAGAACTAGTGAAACTATGTGAGTACGAAACACAGTTCAGGGAAATGTGGGGTACTAAGCTGATAGGTGCTAGGAAAGAAGTAGGAAGGACCTCTACCGAATAGTTGGTGACAGATTGATAATCTGCGTGAAAATTGAAATGTAGGCTCTTAAGTTACTCGACTAAATTAGGAATAAAAGAGTAGGGACAATCTACTAAGCCATGCCATGATAGGGGAGATGGGAAAACTTTATATAAATGAGGGACTTGGGGGAAATACCCATAGAATGATGATGGAAGTCACAGGTGGAGGTGATAAGAAATGGGGCATGGAGAATTAATCTATTGAGAGAATTAGGGGGGGATGTGGTATATATATAGGGAAGGTGGTGGAGAAGATGAAAAAGGAGAGAAATAAATATTCTATGGATGGGTTGGCTTGGAGAACAAGTATAAAGTGGCGGAGAAATGTGACTCATGGGGATATCGATGTGTCAGATATGTCGTATTGGTGATGTCGGTTGGAGAATGTGGTGTTATAAATGAATATGTAATTGCGGTATGTACGAACTTCCCAACTAGGATTACTTTCCCTTTCAATGAACTAAATTTCTAGGAAACTCCTCCAAATCTCATGTGAATTGTCAGACCGAATCCATAACTTCTATCTATGCCAAAGTATCATCGTGATTTGTAAATATAGAAAATATGTACAATCTGTCAATCTATCAATTCCACCTGCATGAATGATATGAAATATATGCTATCCAAAAGGTAAACTATCCCTTGAGTGGTTTCCCTTGTAGGGTTTCCATCTTGACAACACCTTCTTCACTGAAGTGGACTAGTCGGAAAGGACCCAACCAATGTTTGTGTAGCTTGTCAGGATGGTGTAAATATTTGATGTCATATAATAATATTAAAGAGCTAGGATGGATAATTTTTTGGTGTATGTTATGGTCATGCCATGCCTTCTTCCAATCCTTTTTGACCACTTGACTAAAAATTTCCATCATTCGGTCTTCCTCTAGTTCCATTAGCTCATCTAACTTGTGTTGAAGAGACTAGTCATCGGTCATCTGGGTGGCTAGGGAAACTTGGAGGCTAGGAACAAAACATTCCAGCGACATGACCTCTTTTTTCCATAAACTAGTCTAAATGGCATGTGTGTTCTTAGCCTTTTGCATGTTTTTCGATAAGCCCATATGATTACATGGATGCGTGGATCCCGATCATCACACTACACATTGCAAATTTTTGTTAGATCATGTTCTAAAATTGTATTAAAATCCTCAACTGTACCATTGGATTGAGAGTGATAAGGGGTTCTTTTATAGTGATGGATCATGAACTCTAGAGTGAGTTGTTGAATGGTATCATTCAAAAAATGTGACCCGTGGTCACTCATCAACACCCTTGGACAGACGAATCTGGTGATGGCATTATAGAAAATGAAGTGTGCCATTTTTCCATTGTACAATCTTTGATTGGCACTGCTTTGTTTCACTTCATGAGGTATTCAGTCATGATAATAATGTAGCGCACCCTTGTGCGACGCACGAGAGGATTGATGGACCTGACAAAATGTATTTCCCATTTGTCAAAGGTCTCAAGTGTAGTCATAGGGAATAACAAAATCTCATCTCTTCAGCAGGTCTTTCCAACACATTGACATACATCGCAACATTTGTAGTAGTCTTTAGAGTATGCAAAAAGAGAGGGTCACCAAATCCCTGTGCGTGGTATCCTTACTGACATTGTGGCCTTTAGGAATACCTTCATGTGCCTCATATAGTATAAAGTCTCGTTCATGTTCCAAATCACACCGATGTAGGATGCCATGTGCTCCCAACTTATACAATTGTATGACAATTAACTAATAATTGTCACTATGGGTCACCAGTTGATGACGTTGCATGAAAGTATACCCAGTGGGATCCTTGCAAATTATGAGAAATTCCACGATTTTGGCCAATTGATCAAGCACAACTTTGACCTGAAAGAGTTTCACATCGGGGATTTCGTCATCGAGGCTCGTAGTATCTTCCCCAATATGAATCTACGACAAATGATTTGGTCCAACATTATGTATGTCAGGCTTAACATCAACTTTGAAGTCAAATTCTTGAAAAATCAACAACCAACAATAGATTCTTTGGCCCAACATCCGCTTGTTGACCAAATACTTGAGCACAGAGTGATCAATGAAGAATTTGAATGTTGACCCCAAAAAGTAGTGGAAAAACTTTTGTAAGGCATATACCATTTCCAGGCCCTCACACTCAGTTGTCATATAATTCTTTTCATAATCAAACAAATTGTGGCTAACAAAATAGACTAGATGATTGATGTTTCCTTCCCCTAGCTATGCAAGAATGGCTCCCAATGCAATAGAGGAAGCATCGACGTGAACATGGAAGAGATTTGACCAATCAGGAAAAGACAAAATGGGAATAGTAACTATTTTTTATTTGAGGGTATCGAAGGCTTGTTGGAATTCTGGTGGCCACTCATACTTAGTATCATTGCAAAAAAATGTTTCCAATGGAGCCACAATCTGGGCATAATTATGGATGAACTATCATTAGTATCCTGTATGACCCAACATTGCACACATTTATTGAACTAAAGTGGGGACCACCATATCCAAGATGGATGCAATCTTATTTAGATCCATGAGAAATACATCCTTGCATATGACATGGCCCAACAATAAGCCAAATGATGTACAAAAAATGCATTTCTTCAAATTCAAATATATTTGTAGTTGGTGGCATTGATACAACAATAATCAAAGATATTGCATGTGTTATTTTAACAAACTGATCACAATCCAATCATCCAAGTATACCTCAATGAACTTGTGGATGAATTCCTTGAAGGCTATGACCACTATCTAGGAAAATACTACAGGGGAATTTTTCAAGACAAAGGGAATGACCATGTATGCACATGACCTCCATTCATTTAAAAAGGTGGTTTTGGCCTGATATTCCTCTACGATCCGAACCTGATGATATCCTAAGAAGCCATCTGTGAAAGAGTAGGCTTCCTGACAACCAACATTTTCTAGCACCTCATTTGTGAAGGCTGTCAGGAAATGGTCATAGACGCAGTCTTTGTTGAGACTCCTTAGATCGACATAGATTTGAATATCCCTATTCTTCTTGGCTTGCATGACCATAGGACTAATCCATTCAGACTCCTCTACAGGGATAATGATCCCCGCATCCAACATTTGATCAAATTATTTGTGCACCTTTTCCTTATACTTGAAATTTAATCAACAAGGCCTCCACTTAACTGATTTTCCATTTGGTTTGAGTTGAATCTTTATGGATCCCAAGGATCCTGTGATGCCTTTCATCTAATAAAAACTACGAGGAAATAAGTCCTCATATTCCTTGAGGAGATAAACAACTTGAGTTACAATCTCCTTATCGCAATAATCTCCAATGATGGCCATATTGGTCACTTCTTTGGTGCCAATATTGTGTTTCTTGGTTTTGATCAGGCCATTATAGTCAGGTGCGGCCATATTTGTCGCCTTACCCTTTAGTTCATGCTCTCCTTTCAACTCTTTGATATGGATACCACAAGGGTCATCCTCACCAAAATTTTAAACATCAATCTTCCAACAATGTACTCCTTCTTTCATTTTTTCCACTGGATGATTATATGAACATACCACCTTGGGGGAAGTGTCCTTTGGTTTCTGATGGAAAATGAAATCCTTAATTTGGTGGAGTGCCTCTCTTTGAGCCAGATCTTCTTCTTTGAAGTTGAAGGTTGAACAAAACTAGGAACTCATATGGTTCCACTCGATTGTTTTCCTCCGGAGTTCCTCCTATATGTACCATCTTTTAGGGACCATGCCCATTGTGTGGACAAACTGATGTACCCATTACGCTCGAGGGATAGTTTTAGAGGTCCAACATCGTTCACAAAAAGAAACATGTTCTTGAGGAACCTCAATGCCCTTGTATCGGTTGGCTAGTTTCAAGTTAGTAATGGGTTAGAACCAAACCTTTATGAAATTAGCTACTTGCACTCAACTTTGAATATTTAGGTGGTGCGCCACCCATCACTACGTAGGTGTCCCTTGAACCACTGCATAAATGGACTGAAGCCTCTACTCCACAAGGACAATTTTCTCCATCTGTATGAGATACATTTCCACCGGCCCTGTCCCATCAAACTGTGGGGCATCACACAAATCAGACTCGATCCACCACACTAATTTTGTTATCCTCATGCATCTACAAGTGGAAATGCCATAGATATTTTTCTACTACCTATCCATGGCATCCTCATAATTCATGTCATAAGACTTGAGACTTCTACATATTAATTCATCGTCTGTGGTGGGGTTGATGTAGTCCTCCTTGCAACCCATGATCATATAGATATTTTCAATGACTAATCTCGATGCATCCTCATCCATGGGCTCATTATACCAGTCACCTTCATATGGATCTAGTGGTGTGACCACACGTACGGTGTCTGTTCCAAAGTATATCTATCTCTTGTTTAAGTTCAACACTGCATTATTGTCAAAAGCCCAGTCAATGACCAGTAATGAAATATATGGATCAGATTCATCCATAATATTTATGACCTCAAATTCGACATTTTTTTTAACTCCTATGTTCACTTCCACCTACTCCAGTCGACCTATTGGGTAGATTTTGTATTGATTGGACAACTACAACTAGATGGGAGACCATACCAACTTCATTTTACACATCACCTCCCAATATTTCTTTGACAAAATATTCATGTCATAACCCATATACAACATGACTCCATCTATGCCATAGCCACCAAGATCTGCTATCATCTTAAATTCTCGGTCAGTGCACGTTTTCTTGCTAAACTCACATATATCTCTTTCTAGTAGTGGAGATAATATGGTTTCCTCCACTTCTTGTTACTTCAGGAAAGAAGCTAACATATAAGTCAACTTATTTGCAACTTTTGGATCATTAAATAGTTAAACAACAACATGAGAAAGAACTTACTTGGTCTTCATAATATTCTTCCTTGCGACCCAAGTCATGTAAGACTTCTACATGTGTTGCATGTTACAATTCCTCCTAGCATGTTATTTCTACTCATCATGTCACAACTCAGTATATCTATGAGATTCCTCTATTGACCATTGCATCATGCGTTGTATTTATTCATGCATGTGATCCTCCTTCAACAAGCATTGTGTTGTGTGCTACAATTCCTCATGCACACAAGCTTCTTCTAGTGACCTATGTGTCGCATGTTGTACCTCCTCACAGATCCAAGCTTCTTCTAGAAACCTTTGTGCCTCCCTCTGCACTTCTTCCCAGATCCAAGCCTCCTCAAGTGACCTCTTATTTGTGTGTTACAGTTCCTCATGTGCTCTATCTTCTTCTAGTTCTCTCTACACATCGCACAATAACTTCTTTTGTTGGGAAACATCAAACCTTGGACGGGGCTAAGATTCCCTCCTAATCATGTTGTCCATCTTTCTACCTAAGCCTTCACCATGCTCAAAGTCTTCTCTTGTATTCACTCCTCCTCGGGTTACTACCTGGACATCAACCTCTTCATTATTCTTCTTATTATTCCATGACTCTACATGCGCCGTGTTGCAATTGGTATTTTTGTCTTCCCACATTTTCAACAATTTGGGACAGTCTTCAGTGGCATGCTCAGGACTATAGAAATATGTGAAAATCATGCATGGTTTGGTTTAAAAACTTGATACATGACCAATCTCTTCACAATCAAAAATATGTGGGGGGTCTACCTCCTCATCCTCCATATCCTCAGTTGTAACCACACCCATTTCCACCTCGAGAACCTCCTTGGTATCCACCTCGTTTTGCACCACCACGCTCACCACCCTTCTACTCTTCTTATACCCATAACACATCACATGTATTATCTTGCATCAACTAGAGTGAGTGGAAGTTATTGACATGATGCTCAATGGATTTATAGAACTTGATGTATGGAGTATGATTTGTCATCTGGTTCTTCTACAAAGTCGGGTAGCAAGGTGGCACATGGCCCCACTGTCTTCATATCTCACACCATTATGTCTACCTATATGGAAATGGATTGGGTGTGCCTATTTCCACATAATTTGGTAGGACAAGGAATTCATCTCTCACACACGAATTTCATCTTAGCCATATCTTACAATTGCATCTTCAAGTTGGCCAATTGTGAATGCACTTGCACCAAACCTGTCGACATCTCCACCCCTCCTGGTGTAGCTTCCAGGTGCATTGTAATTTCAACCGCCTCTTCTTGAGTTTTCATATTTTGTTGGGTGAGCAGAACTCAGATATGGGTAAGTAACCCCACAATAAACCATTCCTTGTGTTGCACATCCTGGATTTGTAATGCCACCCTATCCAATAAAATTTTAAACCGTTGGTCATAATCCCATATGGTCTCACCTTCCTTCTGTTTGATCTCTTGTATCTCTTTGATACATTGGGATTATAACTTCTGTTTTTAGAACTCCCTAAGAAAATCCTTCTTGATGTTGGCCAGGGACCTTGTATCTCACGCTGGCATAGTTACCTTATACTTCATATATCACGTCAAGGCTCTGCCTTGAACATGGTTGCGATCTGCATGATTTTGGTTTCTTCATATGTGATTTTTTTCATAAACCAGATTGCTTCACATGTAAACCATTGTTTCTACACATCATCCTTACTCATTCCATGGAACACTAATAGTCTCAGGGTATTGTCCTAATTTTCCATTCTCAAACTCGAGCTAGTTCCTCCTCTCTAATTCTTAGGGGTTTGATTTCTCAATACCAATACTCCTTGGGGTAAAGTATTTTTGACTTCACCTTATTCCTCACTTGTCTCTTTGCTTCTATCTTCTTCATCTCTCTCTTCTACTCCATTTCCTTCACTATCTATTGTTCTTTCTTCTTGATTAAAAATGTGCAAGGGGGGTGGTACAAAGGGGCGGTTAGTCCATTTTCTTATGAATTTTCTCATGATGTGACCCAAAAACTTTCCTACTTGCAGCCATGCAAGACCATATACTATTTCCAATTTGTCTCCCCCACCATTATGGGAGCCTCCATCTTCCTCTTCTTCCGACAGTCCAACACACTATGCTCTACCTTCCTGTCCTATCTACACACCACAAATTTCCTCTTTGTCTTATGGTCCTACTGGAACACTACCACTTTCCACACTATCTTCTTCCCCTAACAATGCACTACTGCTCTACGTGCAATATTTTCCTCTTATCAGTACACCATTTCTCTGCACTTCATCTTCCACTAAAGTTGTGACACTCTGCAACAGTGAAGGGGTGCAAACTTCATCACCTAGTCCCTTACTAGTATCACTACTTGTATCCCTACTAGACACCCTATACTCTATGTCACAACTCTTTGTGGGACTATCTTCATCTATGCTCCACTCTGACACAACATACTCTTCTGTACTACCACATGGTGCAGTTTTTTTTCTCTTCATCCTCTTCCTAACCCCTAGCTAACTCTTTTCCATCTCTCTACTTTTCTTTTCTTCTTATCTCAACTCTTCTTGCATACTTCTCATCTGTTTTTCTCCTCTTCTCCTCTAGGTCCGTTCCACTCCTCACCTCATATCAACAATTTTTGGATCATCGTCAATGGATTCATTTTCTCTCTAACATTCCCCCATCTTTACAACCACCCGCGCACTAGGGGAGTTTACTCAGCCATCCAATCAGTCTCCATGTGCATCAACCCTTTCTCCATGAACAACATTTTTAGCCAAAGTGGAATTTCTTCCAACATCTTATTTCTCAGACATTCCACAAAACTTCTTTCAGTATCCTTGAAAGAGTCGATATATTCCACAACGAATTCAAAAATGTAGCATTCTTTTGCTCGAGAAAACCAAAATTCAATAGTTTGAGTCCACTTATTGTCCAAAAATTTCAATCTTCAAGCTTGGCTTGATCCCAAACCACTGGTTCTAATGGCTGCACAGTAGAATTGGTAGCAATTTTCCTTTTTAAACATTCAAACAATAAACAAGGAAATTCAACAAAGAAAAGCTCATGCATATCCATGTAAACATAGTCATCTTTCCATTTCTTCACATTCACTTCCATCCCCTAAGTTTATCGCAGGAAAAATTCATGCTCTTTCAGAGTAAACCAATCTTTAATTTACTCCCAAGATGGATGCCACCTCATCTCACTCCTTCATAATTCTTGACAACAATTTCAGGTCCCGACAAAAGAACCATTTGTTGGTGTTTGTTTCCATTCTTTCACGCGTCCCTCCTAATGTTGGGGAGTTTAAAACCAAGGTTCGTATAAAGTTGACCAACAAAAACCCTAGAGCATTGACATATCAATCCTTGGCCAAGGTGGAAGAAGGTCTCACCCAAGATGCAGAGAGGATCACATATACCATAAGGTCTCGTGACAAGGATGAAGGATAAAGAAATAAAGATCCATCGGGTTTGGCATTCATGCGATTCATATCTGAAAATTTATTAGGACTAAGAAGTAAAAAAATACATACACATATCCAAATAGTATATGGTAGACACATAATAGATCATAATTGTCATATATTTATTAGCAGAGTCATTCCATTACATAGGGGAATACATTAAGTAAAATATATATGATAGCCACGAAACTTTGTATCTTCATATATATAACTCAGAAATACAACACATTGTGCAATGCACATTCTCTCAAGACTTCAGACATATGATAGACTCATAAAGATATTCAAAAGAAATACAATATTACAATAGGCTCAGAGTGATATTTATACTAAGGACTCAATGAATCTTCTAAAATAATTTTGGCACAAGGGCAGACCCAAGGTTCAATGCTTAAAAATGCACCAACAAAACACCGAATACTGGCCCTTTTGACAACACCTGTGAAGCAGGAGAAATCTCACCCGAGGTAGAAGTAGGGGGGGTTACAGAACACGGGTATCTGTAACTAGGCTGGGACATGATTCTGTGATAAGAGAACTTCACAGAATATTTTTTTAACTCTTAGGAAGTGAACATGCATTATTTTATTAACCTAATTAAAACCACAGAGAACAATCAAAGACAAATAAGTGCAGTAACAACAATTTATTATGCACCCTGAGCACTTAGCACTATGAGTTAAGTCTAGCATTAATTTACCCTTTAACATAAGTAAAGTATTTAAGCAACAAAATATACATTCATTATACATTATAATCAAATCACTAAGCAAACTCATAACAAAAAAGACATTGCACAAAGAAAATCATGAGACATCAGATATACATGGTTCACCCCAGGGTGGGGATACGCCCACAAACCACTTCGCCTCTTTATTATTCGCCAAAATATTACATCCATTTACTCATGTGCACTAAGCCACAGAGTCGAACTTCGCATAAGATAGGAGATCTATGCACTAATCACTAGATCCTCCTTTACCTTCCAAAACTAGATCAAATGCATAGAGCCAAAAAAAATTATCGCAACACTTAGCACCTACTCTGCACTGAGCATCACATGCACTAAGCATAGTCTACAAAATCACATTCGAGCACAAATCATCGATGCACATAGAAATACTATTTCACATAGAACTACCCCGTATACACTACATTCCTCTTTTTTTATACTTTACAAACCCTTACAATAGGGCCTAAACATGGGGAAAACCCATGGGCCGACATCCCATAAAATCGTTACAATACCTAGAGGACCCCTTACTGGGTCCACATAACCCTCAAAATAGGTGATATCCATGATCTCAGCTTCGCCTAGGCGCTCCTACTTCGATCAGCATGTCAAAGTCCAAAAGTGGGCCAAAACTTTCGAAATTGACCAAAGTTTCCCCAAAACTTGGTCGAGGGCCAACAAACCCCCAACACTCACCTGTGACTCAACCCGCGTCACTCAAGTCTAGACAATGCTGCTTCAAAATCATTGACCTTAACTCGAGCTGCTTTGACTTGCTGCCTCACCTGAGCCTCCTACTTAACGAGCTACTGGGTTGGTTGCTCTGTAACAGGCCCTTCCAGGCATTGTTCTATTGCTGCAACTACTTGATCTAACTGTGAACCATGGACATCAATCTCCTCGAACACCTTGCAAGATTCATCCTGCACAAGTTGTAACTTATGTTTTACTTCCATCACCTTAACCTAGAGGGTAGTGATCTATCGTTGTACTATGCGCTTCTCCTAGGATCTATTCATCCTTTCCACTACTGTGAGTAGCTTCATCTGCGCCTGCAATGAAAATGCTTGCTACTACTTCTCCTGTAACTGAGCCTCTAGCTTATTTAAATCTGGATCCATAGTGAGGCGTTCATACATCTCGGAGCTCCTATCACTCAACTATTTACATGCCAAGGCGAGGGCTCCTATACTTGCTACTGTTTTTTTGGCGGACTCCTCCCTCTGGTCATGCACCTCCTACAAGGTGATCAGCACTACTCAGGCCTCCAGTTCAACTATCCTAGCCTAGAACTGCTAGAGGTTCTCTGCAAGCTTCACTAATTGAGCTTCAACAGGCTCTTGTTCCTCCTGTACCAATCCTGGCACAAAGCGACACGCTTTTCTTACTGCTTCTTTGACCAAATATTGCTCTGCGAGAAACTGCTCTTTTTCTTTCTGTAGCTGGGATTCACCGGCTCTCTTTTCCTTCTGAAGCTCTACTTTCTCTCTTTCATAGGTAGCTACATTGTCATGTGTTGCTCGTAACTGTACTAGGACTTTGTATTTCTCCTTTTTCAAGGCTTCTGTAGCCTTCTCCTTCTCTTCATGAGCTCTCTGGAACCAAGCTTATGTTTCATCGGCAAGCCTTCTTAGCTGGGCTACTCTTTCAGCAATCATTTCTCTCTATTCCCTTCTGTATGCCTTCAAACCTGCCTCCAATACTTTGACCTGTTCTTGAGGTACTCCTTTAAGGTTAACCTCAACATCCAAGTTGGGGATAGCATGTAGTGCTGCGGGGTTGGGAAACTTGATGCTATACTAGGAGAGGGTGATCCAAATCCCTAGTTCACCCTACAGAGTTGGTTCATCCTCCAAGTCTACGGTCTGTGATGAGGAAGGCACAGATGGTGTAGTAGGCACTGTGTGGACCAAGTGAACAACCTGCTACACTTCCTTCAATTCCCTCTCAATAGTTTTATACAACTCCACATGTTTCTCTTTGTATATCTGGAACATGTCTTCAAAGGAATCCTCCATAGCTCCGCGGACCAGACTATTTTCATCGTTAGTGAGAGTGGCTTCCAATTGTGGCTTATTGGCATGCTTCTTCTTCCTTTTTGAAGGCTTATTTGGAGTAACTTTCCTCTTTTGTGGGGTCACTGTCACAACAGGGGGGGGTCTTCAGGTGGTGTAGCTTCGCCTCTGACTTACTCTTCTTTTTCTTCATCTCCTCCTTCCTGTCCTTCTTCTTCATATTATCCCTCCTCCTTGTCCTTCTTCTTCATCTTCTCCTCCTCCCTATCCTTCTTCTTTATTTTCTCCTCCTCCTAGTGAGCCAGACTCGTTATCTCCAAGGTTTTCCTCTTCTTCCTCTTTGTGACTCTCTATGTCCTGGACTTCAACTTGCTTTTTGCGTTCCCTCTGCTTCTTCATCCCATTGGACTGTCTAACATGTTCAACTCGTGTAACCATCAAGATTCTTATAGTATTAGTATCAAATAACTCTGCATCGACGACAAGTACAAGAAATTCTTCTGGTAATTCCTTTATAGTCTGTTCCATATCTTCATCTGAGAGCTTATAGTATGACTGCAAGTTTTCCTGATGCTCATATCTTCACGCAGTGAAGTAAATGAAGTGGGGATCAATGGGGAACTTTTTTATAGGATGGTACTGATGCAGGATAAACAGTATCATGCGATGGAATGATTCAATGGTGACATTCAACTACTGATAATATCTGTGAAACATGACATTAGATTGTCACTACTTCGTCATGTCATTGGTATACCACAGGGCGGAAAACTGGGTGGCCAGGGGCTCCGTAGGTTTAATATATGGGAAAGTATCTCCTTCAAGCATCTGCAAAGCAACAAATGCAATCAAGATGATAAACCAACTGTAGTGAAACTCATATCCTAAGTCCCAGGCTTCGCTGTAATCTTTTTCTAACTCGTTGACGAGGTCATTCACCCAGTTCATGTGTAGGCCCTCCACACACTTTCCTGCAAGGTCCACCACGAACCCGGTGACCTATGTGGGGCGGTTCTTCCTCACTAGCTTTCTAGCTAAGAGTTGACAAGCAAGGCGCATTGTTCCATCCTATATGGAGGCTACCTTATAACCTTGCTTCCCCTTTTCTACCTCTCCATAGGCTTCTTTGATGCGTTTTGCTAAATATCAGTCTGAGGTCTTCCCTGGATAGAACTGCTATGGGTCAGGACCCTTCAATATTAAACCTATGATCTAGTGGATCAGCATTAGATCCACAATAATTATTCTTTTGATCCATAGATATCCACCATGATAGCACGACACAAGGAATTTAACGCAAGCATTAACCTCCTAGTGGTGGCCAAAATGGGGAATCTTCATTACGTTCAATATCGTTGACTATGCCACCCCTTGATCCATGGCTGCAAGACAAGACAAGGTTTCTTTCCAGTTGTCTTTTTTAAGTAACAACGAGGAGCTAGCATGGTGTAGTTCTTCCGATCTCCTAAGTTGAAGGAATTGTGCTTAAACAACGGGATCTTCCCTAACTGGCTCCCTACTATGCGAATTCCTTTCGAATGTATGCAGTGAACACAGAGTACTCGAAATCATGGGGGTTATTTTCACGGTTAAAAATGTCATCCAGAGGCATAATATACTCAGGAAGGATTGACGGGGTCTACTTTTCATTAGCCAGATCATTGCAGTGCTTACTTCTATGTTTAGTTACGGGGTTGATGCGGGTGGAACGACGTCCGGTCGAAGGGGAATCCTACAATCCTCTAGTCGAAGACACTTGAATAGCTTCATATATAGGTCTGTCGGCCATGATTTTCCTAAGAAATTCCTCCACATACTTCTCCAACTCATTGGGTTCGCCCAACATTCTATCTTTTAATGGACAATGAATAGACAAACAGATAGATAGGGTACACTTTCAGATAATGACAGACAACTCAGTTTGACAATTAGACAGTTCTTGACTTAGCTCAGTCAGTCACACATAGAAAAAAGTGGTCCCAGTGCAACGATCAATGAGTTAAATAAGCGAGGCAATCGTGACGGATCTTCCAACAGATAGGAACTAGAGTTAAATGTGTCCATTAATGTAAATCTAGTTGTTATGGTGGGGTCTCAATGTCCAAAAGCAGTCCATAAACCCATAAATGTGTTTCCTAACCATTTTGGAGCGTCAATCTAACAGTCGAGGTGCCTCCAACAGTTATATAACTTCACCAGGGCGAAGTCCAAATATGCACAGATCTTTTGTTTTAGCAAGGTTCAAACCCTACGAACCTGCCTCCTGGGAGGTTCTGGTCTGCGAAGTCTTACATCTAGTTTCTGTAACTTCTTGTAGCTTTTCCACCTTGGCCTTCTTTTTATTGATCTTTCTTGCCTTCTTTCCTGTTATCTTAGTCTCTTTAACTATTTTTGGAATCCTCTTTCCATTTTTATTCTTATCTTCCCCTAACCTAGTGGCTTCGCACTGTTGAGGTACCCTCAAAGGTTCTAAAGTTAATATCCCTTTTCTTAACACTTCTGGAGTGGGCACTCTTATGTCTTGGATAGATAGGTCCTTCAAGCCTTCTTGCATTCTTTCAACCTTGATAGCTATTTCTTTTTCTTTTTGTCCCTCCTGTGTTGTTACTTTTCTCTATTGCTTCGACTTATCCTCTCGTTCTTCTCTTAGTTGGTCTATTTTCCTAGCTATGAAATCCCTTAATTCTTTATTTTTCCTTTTTGTAGCTTCTTCATCTGCTTTCCTTCTGATCTGATCCTTCTTGATCCAAGTTTTACCTAAAAAAAGTGGGAAAGGGGCGTTGTCCTCAACAAATATAATGACTTCAAATTATTCTTCAGTCGTTGTTCCATGAACAATAATAGGTACAGTAGTTACTCTTCCACATAAAGTTATTATCTTGCCCTTAAACAATCCAATCCTTCCTAAAGAAGGTACCATGGTAGGATTTCCCAAAACTTCCCAAGTTTCTTCTGTCATAATATTCACTTGTGTTTCTTCATCCAATACTATACAGTCTATGTTGAATTCTTTTATTCTTGCACTTATGTGTTGTTTTTCTTTCAGTTTTACTGGTAAACTGACATCTTTATGAACACCCATCGTTTCTTCCAGTTGTAATAACATAGTCTGAAATTCCTCTGACCTTTTCTTTTTATGACCTTCTAACATACCCTTAGTCTCTTGACTTTTTTCAAAACTTTCTTGTTTTATGTCCCTCCCTTCAACTTTAAAAATAATCCTTGGACAATCCTAAACCTCATGACCAACAACCTTACAAAAAATAAAAATAGGGCCTACCCCAAGGAATTCCTTAGCAACATGTCCTAGCCTTCTGCAATTATAACACAAATTCAACCCTCTTTTTCTCCTAAATTTTCCCTAATCTTTTATGTATTGCGCACTTCCCCTAGGATCATAGTGCTAGACCTGCAATCTACAAAAATTCTTTCTAGGTTCCTGCATCCACTTATTAGTCCAAAAACTCTTTATATGCATAGAGATAACATATATTTTTTCATTTCCATTAAACTTACTCAAATCAACTCTTTCTTTCAACTGCGCCCTAGCCTTCAAACTAGGACAGAATCTATTAAACATACTTAAATTCATGCTTTCAAAAAAAAAAATCACTTATTTTTCTCTTACCAAAGCACAAAGATTACCTCTTTTGTATTATTACCTATTTTCTTAAGTATAGATTACTTTCTTGGCACAAAGCTTCGCAAGTCAATTAGAGTATTGCGCACTTTAGCAATAGACCTACGCACGGAGATTTTGTTTTCTTTACTTCATTTCCCAACAATCACATTTTCAGGTCCCGACAACAAAACCATTTGTTGGAACAAGGGAAGACCCAAGGTTCAATGCTTAACAACACACAAACAAAACCTTGAATATCGACCCTTTCAAAAACACCTGCGAAGCAAGTGAAGTCTCACCCAAGGTAGAAGCAGGGGGGTTTACAGGATGCAGGTGTCTGTAACCAGGATGGGACATGATTCTGTAATAATATCACTTCATAGAATATCCTGTTAACTCTTAGGAAGTGAACATGCATTACTTTATTAACCTAATTAACACCGCAGAGCATAATCAAAGACAGATAAGTGCAGTAACAACAAGTGATTATGCACCCTCAACACTTAGCACTGTGAGTTAAGTCTAGCATTTATTTACACTTTAACATAAGTAAAGCATTTAAGAAACAAAATATAAATTCATTACACATTATAATCAAATCACTAAGCAAACTCATAACAGAAAAGACACTACACAAAACAAACCATGAGACATCAAATATACGTGGTTCACCCCAGGGTGGGGCTACATCCACAAACCGCTTCGCCTCTTTATTATTCGCCAAAATATTACATCAAGTTATTCAAGTGCACTAAGCCATAGAGTTGAAATTCACACAATACAAGAGATCTGCGCACTAAGTACTAGATCCTCCTTCTTTACCTTCCAAAACTAGATCAAATGCACAGAGCCAAAACTTCGTATCGCAACACCTAGCACCTACTCCATACTAAGCATCACATGCACTAAGCACGGTATACAAAATCACAGTCGAGCATAAAGCCTTGACGCACATAGAACTATTGTTTCACACAGAACTACCTCTTCTACACTACATTCCTCTTTATTTATACTTTACAAACCCTTACAATAAGGCCTAAACATGGGGAAAACCCATGGGCTGACATCCCATAAACCCATTACAAAACCCAAAGGACCCCTTACTGGGTCCACATAACCCTCAAAATAAGTGAGATCCATGATCGCATCTCCGCTTGGGCGCTCCTACTTCGATCAGCGTGTCGAAGTCCAAAAGTGGGCCAAAACTTCCAAAATTGACCAAAGTTTCCCCAAAACATGGTTGAGGGCCAACAAATATCTAGCTAGCCCTATTTATGATATCATTGCTTCCTTTTATGGCTTTCTTTTCTCGATATCTCTATCTCTTTCTTTTCTTCTCCACTCACTTGAATGACAAAACTGCCTCACATGCTTCTGACACCTACCTGCAAACCATGTAGCCTTCAAGAATCAGGGAAATATTAACTTCCCTGTCAGCTCATATTTTGTTAACTCCAAGATCCCTTGTGTTGCTGGAAGTAATCATTTGAGAGTATTTTCCTATGACTATTTTCTTGATTTCGATGTGTGTCTTCTTGATTTCCAGTGCACATCAAAACTGGTACCGACGTGCATTAAATAATGTTTTAGGCCTATTACGCATTGCAAAAACTTAGACTGACACACACTCTTTGTCATTCCTCATGCATTACCTTAAGCACACACAAAAAATTGGAATGAGTGCAAACAACTTCATTTTTTTGCATGCGTGAAATGAACCCAAAACTTTGGGTGCCAACAAATGCCAATCATTGACCTCTACAATGTTTGATTTTCTTCTAGAGATTCATCATCTTTTCTCAACTTGCATCCTTTGATCATGGGTGTACTGACAGGTGCATAGTCTTCCATTCCAAATTTCTTCAACATTTCCTTGATATATTTGGTCTGAGAAATGAATATGCCTTAGCTGGATTGAGAAATATGAAAACCTAGAAAAAATGAGAATTCTCCAAGCATGGACATCTCAAATTATTTTTTCATTTCTTCTACAAACGTTTGGCTCATTCTATCAACATTGCTTCCAAAAATTGTATCATCCACATAAACCACAATGATTAACAAATATTCATTGTTTTTTTTAATGTAAATATTCTTGTTTGCAGCTCCTCTTTTGAAACCTTGTTGTTGTAGGTATTTTTCAAGTCTTGAATACCAAGATCTAGGAGCTTGCTTTAGTACATAGAGTGACTTATTCATTTTGAATACATAATCTTCATTATTTGACAATGGAAATCCTTTTGGATGTTCAATCTTTACTTATTCTTCTATATTTCCATTTATAAATGATGATTTGACATCCATTTGATAAAATTTGAAGTTCTTGAAACACGAAAATTCCAAAAACATTATGATTGCTTCTAATCTTGCAATAGGAGCAAAGGTTTCTTCAAAGTCAATACCCTCAACTTGAGCATACCCTTTACAAACCAATCTTTCTTTATTTCTTAATACTTTTCCATATTCATCCAATTTATTTTTGAAGACCCATTTGGTGCCAATCACATTCTTGTCTTTTGGTCTATGCACAAGTCCCCATGTCTCATTATTCTCAATATGATTTCGTTATTCTTCCATAGCATTAACCCAATGCTTATCTTCACTATATTGTATAAAATTCTTGGGATCTATTTTAGATAGAAAAGAAAAGTTCAATCTAGTCTGAACTCCTGCATCTATATCACCAAGAATCTGACTTTATGGATGATTCGTTTGGACAATTCTGGAAGGTGTCTTTGGATATTGACATTCTATTTCTTCTTGTTCTTTATTTTCTTCTTTCTTTTATTCTTCTTTGTAGATTATCTCCTCTTGATCTTCATTTGTTTGTAACTTTTCCTCTTGGGGTATTGTTTCATCCACTCTTACATCAATACTATCTACAACCTTGCGAAGTCTTTTGTTGTATCATTTGTAAGCCTTGCTTCCAGATGCATAACCATGAAAGATACCTTAATCTATTTTGGAATCAAACTTGCCTAAATTATCTTCGTTTATATTTATATAGCACTTGATCCCAAATATTTTGAAGTATTTAATAGTATTAGGTCTACCTTTCCATAGCTCGTAAGGTTTCTTGTTGTTGTTCACTCTAGTTTTTGTTCTATTCAAAATGTAGATTGTTGTGCTAACTGCTTCTCTCCAAAAGTTTTCTGGTAGTTTGGATTCATTCAACATTATTCTAGCCATTTCTTGTACAATTATGTTCTTCCTTTATAGAACTCCATTTTGTTGTGGAGTCCCTGTTGCTAAAAACTATCTCTTGATTCCATGATTCTCACAGAATTCATGAAATTCTAAGATGTAAAGTCACCTCCTTTATATGATCTTAAGCACTTGATTTTTAAATCAGTCTCATTTTCAACTAGGGATTTGAAATCTTTAAACTTCTCAAATGCTTGATATTTTTCTAAGAAATGCAATACATGTCATTCTTGTGTAATCATCAATAAGAAACATAAAATAACTCTCACCTTTTAAATTTTTTGTTCTTGCTAGCCCACAGAGGCCTTTGTGTACAATTTCCAATGGATTTGATGTTGAGTACTCCTTTTTTTTGAAATTAACTCTCATTTTATTCCCATGCTGACATGTCTTGCAAATAGCATTTGTAGGTGTTGAGATCCTTGGCATAAATCTTACTGCTTGTATCTTGTTGAGTTTTATTATATTGTCAAAGTTTATATGACACATCCTTCTATGCCATAACCATATTTTGTCTACTTTTCCCATAAAACATTTTTCTCCTTTGACTACATTAAGAATGTATACATTGCTCGGGGTTTGGTTTTCATTTGACACTAATCTTATTGAACTTTATTTCCTTATCTCACATCCTTTAGAATGAAATGTGAGGTTGTAACCTTGATCACACATTTGAATGACACTTAGAAGATCATGTTTTAACCCTTCAACATACAAGACATTACCTGTTTCAATCTTTCCATTATCAAGGTCAACGATACCTTTTCCAACTATCCTTGCAGAAGCATTATCCCCAAAGGTATGTTTCCTTCTTCTTTTTCCTTTAGGATGAGAAATTTGTTCTAATCCCCTATCATTGGTTTTGGACACACACTATTAATGTACCATTGGCTTCCCTTTTCTTGAGCATACATTGCACGTCCACATTCTTCCTTCTTTGGTTCTTCTTGCTTCCTTTTCCACACGCTTGTGTATTCTTCTCTATGCTTGGTAAGAACATATTATTCCCTGTTTTGTTTAGGAGACTTTATTATGATGATTCTACATTCACGTGTTGTGTGCCCCTAGTTATTTCACTTATAACATTCAATATCGTAATCAAGTAGAGGAGAAAATGAATTGTGGCTTTTGTTAGAAAACCCATGAGAACTTATAGTTTTTTTTATTACATAATCATCCTTTGAGGTCTTGTAAGGACATATTTTTGTGTTTCTCACATGGTCACTTCTTGTATAAACTCTACAATATGTTTCTTTATGACCAAAATTATTGCAAGAAAAACAATATCCAAGGAAGAGATTTTGACATCGGGTTGTGAAATTCCTTCTTGGTGGAACAACTCTTCTAAACTCATTCTTGTTGTTTTTGTGAAAAGATTCAAGTTTCTATTGATCATCATTCCCTTTCTTGTTTCTTCTTTCATTGTTGATGGATCTTTTGAGAAGGTTAGCATAGCTATTAAAATTTATTCATTTTCCTTTTTTGATGGCTTTGTGACCTTAGTTCTTACATCTCCCTCGAGGGTATTTTGGTTTTCATCATAGCCAAGGCCTCTATTGATGAATGGTGGCCTTTGGAAACTAACAATATTATCTAAGATTTCAGTAATATTTCCAAAATTCAAGATTTTATTCAACTTGTCAATTGTTTTATCTAGTTCCTTTCTTAAAGAAACTATTTCAACTTCTAGCTTCTTGCAATTTTCTTCCTTTTCTTTTAGTTGGATTCTCACCACTTCTTTTCTCCATTTTTCCTCTTCTAGTTGAGTCTTCAGGATGATAACTATCTTCTTTGTTTATTCAAGATCATGATCCTTCTTTTCATGTTTTTTCAATTGCTCCTTCTACTTTATATTATTTCCCCTGAGTTTGTCTATTTCTTTTGAGGCACTAACAAGTTTTACTTCAAGATTCACTTCCTCTGAATATGGATTTTCTTTTTTATTATCTTCATTTTCTTCATCAATAGGTTTTGTTTCCATGGATATGGAGATATATTCTTCTTCATAATCACTATCTTCCCTTTCTTTGTATTTTACAGGTCCTCCTTTAAGCTTTCTCACAAATTGTTCTTCTTCCGTCTCTGATTCACAGTTGGAACAATCACTAGATCTCTCTTCATAAAAATTGTGTAGCTTGTCCCAAATATGTTTAGCTGATGTACATTGCATTACCTTGATAGTCTTAGAATTTGATAGGCCACTCAAGATGACATCTATTACTTTTTCATTGTGTTCACTTAATGTTATTGGATAAATATGTGAATGCAGACATAAATTGATCTCCCTAGATTCACCTAGATCTAGAACAAAACAAGACAGGACATGACGCTTTCCCTAAGTTACTATCATTGAATTTACTACCAAAGAAGGAATGGATGTCATACCTTTAGATATCACTTCCTTATATCTTTGTTGTCCCTGCTTCGCTCCGATGCTCTTGTGAGATCAGATCCTACAGTGATACACAAACCAACCAAAGTGAAAGAAGTAAAGTAAATTCAATGACAACCTATGCATATGATCAAGGAGTTATGTAATAAAATAAAGACTATTCTATGGGAAAGAAACATGCCACTGAATTATATTAAATAATATGAAGAGAGACTACAACTGGATGCCTTGATGTCATAAGATCCCTTCCAATGATTCCTTTCTTCCCACACACTTCGGATCCAAGGATTCTGAGATCAACAATCTATCTTGACAAAGAAATACCAACCCAAGCTCAAGCTACAAAACTCAATAACTCAACCAAGATAAATTTCTCCATGAGAGCTCATCTCCTTTTATAGGTTGAAGAGGATAAGGTGAGGAGGTTAGGATGATCCCACTAAATCATGAAAGTGAGTAAGATCCAAACCGTTCAGAGGCTACCTCACCATAGAAACTTCTCCTTCTAGAAGTATCGAGAGGATGCTCGTTTTTCCCACATATAGGAATTTCCGCACCCTAGCTATAGTGCAGCCTACGGAAACTTCCCAACCTAGCTATAGTGCAGCCTGCGGAAACCAGGAATTTCCTCACCCTAGCTATAGTGCAACCTGTGGAAACTAGGAATTTCCTCACCCTAGATATAGTGCAGCCTGCGGAAACCAGGAATTTCCTCACCCTAGCTATAGTGCAGCCTGCGAAAACTAGGCATTTCCACAGCCTAGCTATATATCATCCTACTAAAATCCTCTTTAATAGGGTTTTTACAAAGGAAAATACAACTTCTTCTCTCAGTGAAAGTTCTTCTCCCTTCTTTCTTCAGGAATTCAGGCCATTGACCCTTCTAAAGGAAACATATAGGTTTACATCATTAACGGTCATAAGGGTGACGAAAATAATGTGTAACACTTAACTCCTTCTCAATTTCATCTATATAACCTGTTGTGACTGATTCCAAGATACCAAACCCAAGGGAAATTAAATATGTGTTCATTCTTATACTCCATGATGCATAGTTTGTTATAGCAAACAAAGAAGCTTTGTTTGTAGGCAAACCTTTCTTACAATCCATATGTGCTCAATATATTACTTCAAGTGGTTAAATCATTTATGAAGGAACCCGCTCTGATACAAATTGTTGAACTTGTGTTTATACTAAGTGGGGGGTGAATCAATATAAGATACTTTTTACTTTAATTGAGCATTCATCAATCATTCATTAACTTTAAAACAATAAATTCATGTAAAATCAAATCACAGTACATAGATTTTAGCTTGGAAACCCTTGCGGGAGAAAAGAACCAAAACTTATCTTTATAAATGTTTGTAGGAACCAACCTATTGTTAAAAATATTGTAGGAACCAACCTATCAGAGACGCCAATCTCCTCAACTGAGAACCAATGAAACAAGATATTGTGTAGACACCAACCTACTTGAGACACCAATATCCTCAGCTAAGAACCAAATCAACAATATAATGTATAGACACCAACCTACTGGAGACACCAATCTTCTCAGATGAGCACCAACTCAACAAGATATTGTGTAGGCACCAACCTACTGGAGACACCAATCTCCTCAGATGAGCACCAAATCAATAAGACATGTAGAGAAACCAATCTAATATTTTCATACATGAAGTAATTTTGAATTCACTTGTTGGATATAGTGTCAATAATATATTGTCATTGATGTCAATAGTCGATATCATTGATGTAATGATAAGTTGGTATGACGAACTGTCATTGATATCAACAGTACTCTGTCAACATATAATGGTTGTTGAAAAACAGTTGGATGATATGGAGAAATATGATGTTGGATGATATGCATAGATTAAATCTCAAGAGGGTGAGAGAATGAAGATCAAAGCTCAGAAGAGATGGCGCGATGAATCTCAAAAGACTAGTCAATGATCAGATCAAATCAAGACCGTTGATATGCATGCAAGAGCTTGGATCGACAAGGAATATCACAATCCACATCGATCATCAATGGTCACTTGCCAAACAGATCTACAATTGGTGACAAAATGAATAAAAGGCATGGTGACATGACAGTTTGGTGCTTTATGTTAAAGGAAACTCTAATCTCATCAGCCGATAATTGGGTGCTTAGATCTACAGTTGACAAGGCATATTGGACCCCCCCCTCGACCTTTCT